>WEIU01024052.1:410386-450357 GCA_013389925.1 Aegithalos caudatus
TTTGGTGTGGGGGGGGGGGGGGGGGGCATCTGTTTGATTTACTGGGAAAATAGGAGTGTGTGTTTGTGGTTGTGAGCAAGGGTTCTGCCCGGTGACTCCCAGCCCTCCTTTCACTGCTTCACCTCCCATCACTCGGGAGGCTCCTTTTCAAGCTGCTTCCTCAGGCTCCTTTTTAAAAAAAATATTTATTTGTATATTTATTACTGGTAGTTCTGGTGTTTGCTTTTGTTGGGGAAACCGTGGATAGCAGTTGCACAAAAGAACGTGATGTTTTGGGAGTGATTGCCCAAATCATTGGGCAACAGGGGACTTGATCTTTAGATGTTCCAGCCATCAGATGAAAGAAACTTTCTGCAAAGCCATTTGCTGGAACAACTGTTGTGCAAACTGGCTGCTGAATGCTGCTGGAAGTGGGGAGGGGGGTGAGAAACCTGGAAAGTGGGTCATCCTTCTGCACTTGGGATTCTTGCAGGGAAGCTTGAGGAAGCTGCTGGGAGAGGCTGGGACCATCCATTGGCAGCTTCTGAGTCAGAGTGTGGGATGGAAGCTGCTGGTTCTCTCCAGAGATTTCTCCTTGGAGAGTGCCCTGATGCAATGCTCGTTTGGGCTTTCCTGGAGCACGTTCCTCCTCCCACTGGCGAGGCTGCCCCCGCAGCTGCCCTGCCTCTAAATGGAGCAGTTGAGCAGACTTGAGAATAAGAATGATTTAGAAATGGTTCTAAAATTTAGATTTATTTTTTTAAATTGTTATTCTCTTTATCTACACCTAAACACAAACACAAAATGCTGGTGGAGGGGCAGGGAAAGGTTCCTCTATATCCCACCTGTGGATGAAAATTCTTGGCAGGTATTTTTGCCAGTTTTGAGAAAACCAATCTATCCCATTATAAACTTCTGCACATATTCCTTCTGTGCCTTGAAAAAACAACCAACTCGTGGATGCCGATGGATCAAGACTGGGAGGGCGGGCCTTGATGTGATTTGGGTTTGGAAGAAATTCCAGAGGTAGAACACCTATTTTGAGGATAAACTGAGGATAAAGTCTGCTCAAAGGTGACTTGCATTGCCAGAAAGGAGAGCGTGGCTTGCTCTCAGCCTCGTGCAGGGATGTGACATACTCTGTATTTTCTAGGATTTCTTCTGTTGTTCCCTTGGCCTTCCTCTTCCTTTCTGGAGCTGTGAACCAATATTCCCTAAGAGAGTTATGGATTTTGGCCAAAACACAGAATGTGTATGCAAAGAATATCCCCCCTGCCCTTTTTCCCCATTAGAGCTCGAGGCTTGAGAGTGGAAGTACAGGTTTAAAAGTCTTCCTGATCAGTTTGTTTATTCCCTGGTCTGCAATGCGTGGGGCGGTGCTGGAGGAGCCACGAGGGCTGGAGGCTGTGGGAAGAGGCAGCAGTGGTTGTGTCACTGGGGCTTTCTGGCAGCTGCCTGCCCGTGCCTGTGTCGGGGTGCAGGCTGCGTGGGCTTTTCCTGCTTTTCTGTTCCTTGGTGTTGATGCCAGGGCGGTGTTTTGGCTCTGCAGTGGGCACAGAGCAGCTCCTGCTCCCCTGATGTGGCTGCTGTGTGTCTGTCCAGGCTCTTCCTGTCTGAACTGGCCGGAGTTTATTCCTTAGGGTCGTGCTGGGGCTGGGTTTTCCCACAGCCTGGCGTTGGGTCAGGGTGTTGGAGCCTGCTGATCACACACACACACAGCTCTCATTTTCCCATCTCAGGTGTCTGACATGCCTCTGAACAGAGCATCACGTGGCGTGCTGTGGGCAGTGAGTGGTGCTGGGGTAAACACAGACCTGCAGTTTGCTGAGGGAAGCTGTGTCAGCTCGGCTGTGCTTGGCTTTTCCTTCTCCCCAGGAGCCGGAGGGCTGGAGATCCCCTGTCCCCACTGATCAGGCTGGCGCGTGGGGTGGTTGTTTCCCCCTGGGGAGGTGAGGGTTGGTTCTGGGAGCTCTCTGGGATGCCCATCCCACATTGAGGAGTCTTTGACTTCCTTTGTGCCTGAGGTCAATTTTTTTTTTTTTTTATTTTGTAAAGCAGTAGAACAGGCTGGAGTTGCAATCCTTGGCAGTGTTCAAAAAAAACCAAAAACGTGTGGACTCTAAAATTAATTATTTCCTTCCTACTTCACTTTGTATTTCACTGTTGGGGCTGCTCTCTTCAGGAGAGGCAGGCAGGAGAGTCCCTTCAGGAGCCACCAGTTCCCAGATCTGGGTTCTGTAGTTGCAGCAGCCCGGCTCTGCCGTGGGATGAGCCCTCCCTCCCAGGGAAGGTGAGCTGGAATAAAGGGGTGTGCTTGTGGTGTCTCGTTTGGCTTTTCAGGCTCCTGAAGCCAGAGAGCTCTGCAGAAGGAGCTTGTTTTTATTCAGAAATAATGATGCAGTAGTTGGTTTAGGCACATAAACATTTGTGGCTTGAGCAGGCAGAGGTATGAGACACACTTGTGCTGGGAGATGAGTTCTGTCTCACTAGAAACTCCTTTTTCCTCTTGCAGGAAACAACTGTGGGACTATTTCTTTTGAACAGCAGTGGGTTTTCTACCCCCAAAATCTTCAACTGGTTTTATTTTGCAATACAAAGCAGTAGGTTTTGTTTAGGATCTGTCGTTGGTGAGGTTGTATCTGCCAAAGACACCATCTCGCCAACAGCTTTCAAGGATTTTGAAAAAGGCAGAATGCTCAGTATTCGCTCCTTTAATATTTTTTTTCTTACTGTTTCCCACCAAGCCTGTGTTTCCATCATGTCTGCGAGCTTCACTGGTTTTGTCACATTTGCAAGTTGTTAATAACATCTCGGTTTGTTAATATATTCTTGGTATTGGCAAATTCTACATGATTTATCTGCTTAGATCCGCATTATTTACCGCTCTGCCTCTTCCAAGTTAATAAATTCCCTGACTAAGGATACCTTTGTGCACATGGAAAGATGCAGGGAGGAAAAATCCGCCCAGGGTATTTCTCCTCCTCCTCCCAAACTGAAACTAGTGGAGGCTGCTGGCCACTTTCACTGGTCATCCTTTAATTAGAACGTTTCTGACTCAGAGCTTCCACATCTCCTGGCTCAGGCCTTGAATGCAGTCAGAGGCATTCGAGCTGCGCTGTCTCTGGTGCCAGTTTGTAATTTCAGCTCAAGCCCTTCCTTAGATGCTGGGAAAACGAAGTGCCTGGGGTGTTTCACCCCTCAGCACCGGGCTCACGAAGCGCTGCTGTGGGTGCAGGATGATAAATGCCGCGACATCTAACGGGGGATCGCTCCGAGCATCCTGTGCCTTGCTGTGGAGCTTCCTGGAGCCGCTGACCTCTGCCGAGTGCCCTTGGCCGTGCCAGCCCAGCCACATGCTGGCAGCTGGGAGGTGTTTTGTCTGGCAGCAGGGAGAGCTTGGTGCCGGTGGGAAGAGCTGAGAGGGCAGAATGCGTGGCACGTGCCAGGTGTGGGGCGGCCGGCGGTGCCTGGCGTGGCCGTGGCAGCTCTGCCCCAGTTGCCAGAGGTGCCACGAGTGCCAAAAGCTCGGGGGGTGCAGCCCAAACGGGCCTGGGGCTTGCTGGGCATGTGTGGCTCTGGGTTCATGGTCCTGTGCTTTAAATGAGCGGTTGTACACGGAGCAGGCACGTGGCACGGCTCTGCTCGCAGCAGGTGAAGCTACGGCAGGAAAACACCTCCGGCTCGGGAAGACACAATAGCAGAGCGCAGGGAGCTGGGGTGAGGCATGTGAAGGATGTGGGATCTGTGATACCGGAGGCTCAAAGGCAAAAATAGCATAATTTATAATAGTAAAAGAGAAGGCTCCTGCACGACGCCTTTGCATTCTGCCAGTCTGGAGTGAATGGAGGAGTAGTTTGCTTACAGATGACAAGCAGGGATGAATAAGCACTTAAAATTTTTGGTGCTGGAGAAACAGCTTTTCCATCTTGGCCCCTGAGCTAGTCAATCTTGCAGTCCCTTTACTCAGAGTGTTGCTTGCTGCTTGAAATACAGGTGTTGGGAAGCATGGAATTAAAAGTCTCTTCACATCCCTTGGCCTCCCTGTGGGGTTCCCTGTCCTGCTCTCCATGTGGGGGCTCCTTGTTCTGCCCTTGGCATGCTCTAGGACGTGTTCCGTCTGGGCTGTGTGCTGATTTCGGAGAGGACCCCTTCCTGGTTTGGTTTGCGCCCCCCAGCAGCAGGAGGAGATATCCGATGTGCAATCCATGAACTCCTTCATCAGCTGTAAACATCCCATCAGCACGGACTAAATCCCTGATGTGTTTTAATGGATGGACACCTGTGGATCTCCTGGAGGTAAAATGGAAGAATACACACGTTAATTTGGACGCTTGAAGAAGAGCGGCAAAGTGTGGGTAGGTGTAAAGTTACATCCTGGAGTAAGGAACTGCTGTCCCTTGAGGTCCCAGTGCTGGGGCTGTTCGATACAGCAGCTCTGCCTCTGCTTCTTGCTCTTGTCCTCTGTGCTTAATTTCCATGGAGTTTCTGTGGGACACCTTAAATATTCAAGCTGTTGTTAGCTTGTAACAGGAGGTGACATTGTTTGGATGGTTTCTTCGTTCCTTCTTCCCCTAAGCTGCTGCTTTGTGGGCTTTCTAAGGACCTAGTCCAGGGTGGAAACAGAGGGAAAAACACCTCACAATAAGGAGTGGAATGCACCTAGTGTTGTGTGTTTTTTCTAAGTCAATGCTATTATTGCTTTCTTGCTGCTTAAAGATAAACTTGTTAAGACATGGCCTGAAGTGGTTCTCTGACCAGGAAAATGTCCTTTTTGCTGTTGTGTTTGCCTGAGCTGGAAGAGGAGAGATACCTGTAGGACCTGAGGAACAGGCCTACTGAAACCTGGCATTTTGGAGCGTTTTTCCACTTGCCTGTCCATGACTAATGCCTGCACCATTTCTGGTGTCATCCTTGCACCACGGCACATGGATGCGTGCAGATTGGTGTGAGGCTGATGTGAGGAGAAAAGCCAGCCATCGGTCTTTGGAAACAAGCAGGCATTGCAGCAATGTCCATCAGGGCTTTTATTATTTTCATATTTGGCTCTAGCTTAAATGTCAGTGACCTCCTGCTCAGAGAGGTCCCATCCACAGGGAGCTTTGGCAGGCATTTCCCAAACACAGCATGGGGATCTTGTACCCTCTTACAGAACACATTTTACACCCTTGCATTGCAGTTCAGAGAAGGTCCCATGCTTGCTTCCTTCAAAAATAGCTTGTGGTGGTGAGGCTGGCAAGTCCCTGTGGGAATTGGTCTCCCCTGAAGGTATAAATCCAGTCCTAGGCCAGGTTGTACCTCAGGAAGCTGAATGTTGACCCTGACCAGTGTTCTGCCTGACAGTGAGATGCACCAGGTGTTTATGGCCTCTAAGAAGCAAAACAGAGAAGCCAAAATGAGAACACGATATAGACTAATATGTGAGATGAGTTCATAATTCTGGCTATTTTGGTGCTTGCTAATCTGGCACTTTTGCTGGTGCAAAAAGTGAAGGTAAAGAAGGCCAACCTGGCAATTAAATGTGCAGTGAGAAGCTTGGGGGAGACTTAAAGATTGGGGACACTTGCTGTTTGTGTGAACCATGGTAAACACTTTTCGAGGAAAATTTTCCATTAATATGGGGTTTGTGAATAATTCAGGATTATTGCAGATCAGATTTCAGAGGGAAGCACTGGAGCATCCCGAGCTCTGTGATTTCCCAGCTCTCGGTGCATTCGTTCCTGCATGCCGGTGTTTTGGCCAGGGAAGGGGGATTCTCTGGAACCTGTGCTCAGCTGAGTCAGCTTTATTAGCACTGCACGACTTCCTGAATTGCTGCCGAGGAAAGATGTGCTGTTGACTCAGAAGAAAGTCTGTGATGTCTGGGGACAGGGTCAGCGAAGTGGATGCCTGAGTTCCAGCGTGCTCTCGAGGCTGTGAGTCACTGTGATAGCAGAAGTGAGTGGAAAAGTGTCATTTTCTTTTAAAAAAAACCAAACCCAACTGAGAAGGTGGAGGAAGGCCCCGGAGGTCGTGCTTGGTTAGATAACAGGGCAGGGTGGAATTTGCGTTTGCATCATTAAATTTGGCACTGGCTTCACCCGAGTGTTTCACCCGGCTGTAAACTCGTGTGTTCCCTGTGGCTCGCTCCTGTAAACTCTGTCTGCACAGCTGCGAGCGCCGTCGTGTGCAGACTCAATTCCTGAACTGGATCGGGACAGCGGAGGATTTTCTGTACGGAATCTTCTATTAAAAACACGCCCACACTCCCCAATCAGCCTTACTTTTCCTCTGCAAACTGCTCATTTGTCTCCGAGCGCTGTGTCTGCCTCGAACATGCCTGTGTGTGTGGCATAGCTTGAATTTTTATGCCGAGGAATGTAAACACCAAATCCGCACAAGACTTGCCGAAGAACTCCGGGGCTCTGGTGCATCATCTGTTTGTTATGTAACCTGATAGAATGGGAGTGAAATAGAAACCAGATGTCAAGGCAGAGCAATTACAATTTTTCATCTGTGAGTGTTACAGTAAATGCACTTTGTGTTCCTTTCCCCCCTCCCCGAATGTGGGGTTTTATTTGGGAAAGTGCTGCGGGGGACCTTGAAGCTCTCAGCATGGCTTTTGCTTAAAGACTTTGTTATTCTGTACTTGTGTTCCTTCATGTCATTAGAGTCTGTGTGCTACTCCAGATCCATGAACTGGTCTATTCCCAACTTGAAATGAGCTGGACGCGAGTGCTGAGTCCCGCGAGAGCCCCTCTGCATGTCCGGCTCTGTGGGTTACACGGTCAAGTCGCACTAAATTTAGCATTCCGAGGGAAGCTGCTTTGCTTGTCATGTTTAAATTTGGCAAGCGAATCCCATCAGAACAGGTTTGGTGCAGGCTCTGCCGGGGATTCCAAAGCTGGAGGAACATCTGGGAGGGCAGCAGATGGGAGCTGCAGTTAGCTTGTTTGCTCCAATTCGCCGTACATTGAGGAGGATAAAAAGGAAAATGGATAATCATTGATTCTCTCTGGTGGGGAAATGGATTCTTCCACTGCTAGTTTATCCCAGAGGTTTATCTCTGCTGTCTTCCATTAAATAAGGCAAGCCCTCTGAGAGAGGGATCGATGCACATCTGTCTTGGTCTTCATGTGCCTCTTCACGAGTTGAGGCGTGTGTGTGATCTCACTGAGAGGGAGCTGACAGGAACTTTCCTCTTCCCTCGTGTTTTTCATCTTCCCGTGCCGATGTTTGTTCTTTTACTGCTGAAAGTTTATTTCCTTCCATCCAGTTAAGCTTGGAAGCCCAGCAGAACCTTGCTGGTGGAGTTTGGACTTGGGTGAGGCCACAAGGGCTGGAGATCCAGTTTTTCTGTGGAAGCAGAACCCATTTTGGGCATCCCACTGTTAAGTCCAGAAACTTCAAGAAACTTCAAGAAACCCTTGAATTAATCGTACATTCCAGATGAAGGCAGAATGAAAGATTCTTGCCCCTCCTAAACAGCAAGTTTCTTTCCTTAAAACCAGCAAACAAGGGGATCAGATCAGTGTGAACACTTGCTGACAGCCATTCCCAACAGCATCCAATTCATGCCACCTCTCCTTTCAAAGACAGCATGGAAAGAGGACTTGGGTGGATGACAGGTGGTCACTGCTCAACTCTGCCAACACCCAGTAGTGACATCTGCAAGTTGCCTGTGGAGTCTGAGCTGAAACTGAACATTTAACTGTTGGAGACACTTTCTCTCCACATGAAGCATTTACAGAAAACTTTACAACTGCAAGGATGCAGCAGAGCCTCTTGCACTCATGAAGTCCAGAATCAGGTGTTCCCAGCTTGGAATTGCTTCCTTTCCAACTCTCCTTCTGGAGGAGACTCGGGGGCGACCTCATTGCTCCCTGACAAGAGGTTGTGATGAGGTGGGGGTTGGGGTGCCTCGAGTGAAAGGATCAGAGGAGGTGGCCTCAAGTTGCACCAGGGGAGGTTCAGATTGGATATTGAATATTGGATATAGGAAAGAAAAAAAAATCACTGAAAGGGTGGTCAGACATTGCAATTAGTTGCCCAGGGAGCTAGTGCAGTATCTGGAGACATTCCAGAGGCATCTGCATGTGGCACCTGGGGGTATCACTAGGGGCGATTATGGTGGCGCCGTGTTGGTGTTTGGACTGGATGATCTTGAAGGCCTCTTCCAACCTTGAGGATTCTGTGATTTTTTTTCTCAATGGGGGCCATGGAGAGCATGCCCTCAGGTTGGTGGATGTTTGACCAGCTCTCCTGTAAAGGTGCTGATACTCTTGTCACGAAGCTCTGCGAGGCCCGGGGCTTGGGGAGCTCTGTGCCGAGCTCCGCGTACTCACTGCCGTGTTACTGACACCGGGCCTTTAAAACCATGGGAATGCAGAACGGGAACGTTGGCCGGTGGACAGGAACGACTCCCTTCAGTGTCAGTCACAGGTTTTGAGAAGGAAAACAGGTCCATCAGGGAAGTGTTGGGCTCACTCCTGTGCCGTGTTGGTCCTGAGCAGGCTCCGTGGCCGGAGTGGTGAGCCAGGGGATCCCAGTGCGTGCTGGGGACACGAGTGCTGCCAGTGGCGGTCATGTGTCACCGGCAGCTCCTACTATAAAAACAGCAGCTCTGCCGAGAGCGACCTTCAGCATGGCTCCCAACGTTCCCTGTGTTATTTTTAACCTGTCTGGGTAAATTTCCAATACAAAGGCCAGTGCCAATCTGATGTGCTCCTTTCCCAAATCCTTATCTTTTGCTTTCTAGTGCACTGACGCATCAGATGGAACAGCAAGTTTCGGGCTTGGGTAAAGCTTTGCTTGTATGGCCACGGCACCAGAGAGAAATAAGTATTTCACCTCTGTTTCACTGCTAAATACATTTATTTTTCAAGAAGTTTTTTTTTGTTTTTTTTTTTTTTTTTTTTTTAAGATGGGTTTTAACAATTTTTTTTCCTTTTTAAAGAAAAATACTTGAACTGTGGTTTAAAAATAGCTGAAGGCTGTACTTTGATTAGGTTGCTGTGGCACTGACGTCAGCAGGTGACATTTATCTCTGTAGGGATTTGTCGCCCTGTTGACTAAGGCTGTATTTACACAATTGGGGATATTTCTGTCCGCTCTGGGGGGAACCAGCAACAGCTCTGCCCCAGTTGTGTCCTTGCCCTCTGTATTCCTGAACTCTGCCTCTCTCTCGTGCTGCTTCATTCCGTGCTGCATTGGGGATTTTTCAAAGTGTTGGAGGCATGTTTTATGTTGCCATGAAGGTCCAGGCATGATGTTAATGATGATGATGATGATGGTGATGATGGCTCAGTGGAGAAGGACAGAGAGATGCTGAACTTGATTTGGACTTGGTAAAGCATCAGGTATGAGCCTGGGTGTGTCTTGGCTGGATGGCTCCATGAACAGACAGGTAATGGATGTTCTCTAAATAGGAGTTATAGAAAGGTCCTGAACAAGTGAACTAAATGTGAAAAAGAAAGGAAAAGGACTAAACAGTTTCAGCCCAGCATGGCTTTGAGTGCAGTGTATTTCTCTGTCACTTATTGAATGTTTTCATCTGGCGCAGTTGCTGTAACTCACTTTTTTTTTAAAGCTTTAATTATTGCTTTTGGGTTTTCCTTGGCCCCAAATCCCACTGTTCCAACAGCAGCAGAGAGCACTAAGTTTCCTATAAGCACTCTTATCTAAGACCCAGTTCCCGGAGCATAAGGTTTCCCAAAAGGAAGTTTCCATAGAATCCCAGAATGCTTTGGGCTGGAGAGGACCTTAAAGCCCATCCAGTTCCATGGGCAGGGACGGACATCTTCACTATCCCAGGCTGCTCCAAGCCCATCCAACCTGGCCTTGGACACTTCCAGGGATCCAGGGTCAGCCACAGCTTCTCTGGTCAAGTGCTCTCAGAGCTGTGTCTGTTTCAGGGGGATGCACTCGGAATAAATTTTAATTTATCCATGACACAGACACAGTAATAAAGGGAAACCTCTAGAAACGAATTTAATTAAAGGCTGATACAAATTAACTTGCAGACTTTTTCAATTTATCAGACTATTCCAGTCTGTTTTCCAAGGAATCGTGGGTTTAAATCCGTGAGCCTTGTCAGCTCTGCGGGGAGGAGGCAGCTGATGCTGGCTGGCTTCAGGAAGGCATGAAATGTGTTTGTGTCTTCTGGAGCTGTGAATTAACTGTGGGACTCCTACGTGATGGGCAGCCAATCACGGATTCGGCAGATTAATCACACTGACTTGTGCAGAGCTTTTACCTGGCCTGCATCCCGTGGCAGGAGGGAGAGGAGCACTAATTAACATCCTGGACACAGAGCCTGCTGGCACAGGAGAACATTCTGGTGCTGGTTTCAGGCAGCTGGTAATGTACGTGTGGAATAGATTTTCCCCAAATTTCATAGTGGATGAAACCTGTGGAGTGAAATGCCATTATCTCCGCTGCTAACCCGTCTGTGTTTGGGGATATTTTCCCCAAATAACAATTCTTTGGGCTGCACTCACCTGCAGGCTTGCTGCCACTGCTGCAAATGATGTTTTCTCTGGGAGCTGGAGCATGGCACAGAGTCAAGCTGATTGCTTCACATCTCAACCTGAGGCAGGCAGCTGCTCCTTTCTAAACGTCTGTAATCTTCCCTTAAAATGACAAGGGAGCTGGGAGGAGCTGCTGTCTGGTGGCATCCATGCTGAGAGGGAGGGCTTGCTTTCATCCCCTGCCACCATCCCCCCCAAATTCCAGCTTTTCCAGTGTCTTGCCTCATAAGTGTCTGGATGAAGACTGCAAGGTCAGTCAGTAGTGCAGGAGTTTGATAAATGGGAATTTCTCCTGGCATTAAGTATGCTTGTATGTCCAAAACACATGTTGAATATGGATATAAATTCACAAATATGCCTACACATATGTGCAGCTCCTGTGCAGAAAGCAGCATCTGGGTGACGTCCCTGCCCGTGGCACGTGGGTTGGAATGAGATGATCCTAAAGGTTCCTTCCAACCCACACCATTTTGTGATTCCACGATCTTGTCTCCCAGATCAAGATCGATCCCAAGATTCCGTGATCTTGATCCCCAGAGAGGGACAGCAGCCAGCAGTGAGGACAGCACTGATTAGACACAATATTTTGCATTCGTTTGGCCAGGGCTGACTTGAACTTGCATTTTTTTGTATCTAAAGGAATGAAAAAAGGTCTCCTGGGCATTTCTTATTAAGATGTGAGGAGGAAAATGCCTTCTCACCTGCTGAGGTTGCAGCAGGACATGTGTTGAGTGTGTTAGCCTTGGAGGTCAAAGGGTTTATGATTCCTTGGGAAGGCTCTTGCAGGCTCAGAGGCTGTGGTAAATGGATATTTAAGGAATTCTGTGGGGGTAGGTCTGCTGTTTTGGTGCTGGCTGAGCTCCTCTGGGTTTCAAAGCAGCTGCTCAGGTGAAGCCTTGGGATCCCTAATGCGATACACTGCTGCCTCAACTGGAAGAGATGAATTTTCTCCAGCAATGCTCAGCATTTAGTTCTGCAGTTGCGACAGAGGCCGGAGCATTGCTCAACAGCCCGGCAGCCCTTTAGGTGAGCGCTGCTTTTGCAATGCACAGCCAGCAGAATTAACCTGGGCACGTCGCTGGGGTAAAACAAAGGCTCACTGGTGGCTTTTCCCATCTTTTCCAGTGGCTTCTGCTGTAGATGAAAGCGAGTTTCAGGGCCCTGAGCTCCGAGTGTATGGTAACCAGGCCGCAGCCTTGGCTCTCTCCTCCAGTTTGTCATTAAATTTTAAAATGGAAAAGCGATAAGGAATCTCTGTGCAGGGAACATTCCTCATACCGCGGAGTTAAACTGCAGCTTTTGGGTCCTGCTCTGAAAATCTGATTAACCTGAAAGAGATGAGGTGTGCCCTGGATGATGCCAGATAAAGCAAAGCGCTCACATGTGCGGTTATTACTTCTCTACCTGTTTATAGCAGCTTCCCAGCCTTTATTTGCTGCGATAGAATCGCTGGAGAATGCTGTGGGGCAGGAGAAAGTAACTACTGAAGTAGAAGGAATAGCCTTCAGAGAAATCGGACTTGCCCAAAACAGAAGCTGGATACGGAGCTTCCCACAGAAATCGCCCAAAAGGCTCACGCAGATAGGCTTAAACAAGGATTTATGGTGAGCGAAACTGAGAGAATTGGCTTTAGGGTTTTTTAAACAGCAGAAGAACGGCGTGGAAGGAGATTATGGCTCTCCTCTGCCTGCATCCAGCTGCACGTGACGGCTTTTGCAGCTGTATTTTTGGAACATCTTTCCCGAGCTCACCTAGAATCCCCGGCTCGAGGCGTCGCAGCTGCTGCCAGCCCTGCTGCCTGCGAGCAGCTGCTGTATTGACAGGCACGTTTTTACCCCGGGAGATGCCGGCGGTGTGGAAATGAGCGAGAAACAACTGTTTATATAAGCCGCCCGTGCAGATCAATTCCTGGGAAAACAAGCTGCTCCCTGTCTGCAGCAGCAGCGGCAGCAGCACACACCTTGAGCTGCTATAAATAGCTCCGGTGCCTCTTCCAAGGGCCAGCTCCAGGGCCTTTGTGTTCTGCTGGGGTGGAAAACTGCTCTGTAAACGGGCAGTGATTCCCACTGCAGGGAAGGCAGGGGCTCAGAGCCCCCCTGCTCCTCAGGGATTTTTTTGGGAAAGTACCCCTTCCCTACCTGGATCTCTGCTGTATTAAATTTCAGTGAACTGTGGAATAGCTTGGGTGGGAAGGGACATTAAAACTTGTCCCATTCCTCACCTTCTCATGGGCAGGGACATCTTCCACTGTCCCAGGCTGCTCCAAGCCCCAGTGTCCAACGTGGCCTTGGACACTGCCAGGGATGCACGGGCAGCCACAGCTTCTCTGGGCAGCCTCTGCCAGGGCCTCCCACCCTCACAGGGAAGGATTTCTTCCCAATATCCCATCTAAACCTACCCTCCTTCAGCTTAAAGGCATCCCCCCCTTGTCCTGTCCCTCCATCCCTTGTCCCCAGTCCCTTTCCAGCTCTCCTGGAGCCCCTTTAGGCCCTGGAAGGGGCTCTAAGGTCTCCCTGGAGCTTTCCCTTCTCCAGGTGAACACCCCCAGCTCTCTCCTTCCCCTAAATGCCAAATTGGTATCCAAGTGACGTGATTGATCAGCCAAAGCTCTTCAGGAATCACATCCTTGGCGTTAACTTGAAAATTCTGTGCAGTTTTACAGTAAATATTTGGGCTTGGTGGTTCTTTAAGTCGCAGTCAAAGCCCTGCATATCAGGAACACAACTGGGGTCAGCTGTGCAGACAGTTCCTGCTCGGCGATGGCAATATTTGCTTTATTTGGGTGACTGACATGTTTTTAATCAGGCAGAGCAGGCACAAAATGAACAAACAAACCCCTACCGAGTGTTTCAGGCACGCAGAGCAGAGCTGAGGTACTGCAGCCTCGAGCCACAGCGTTTGTGGTGATCCCTGGGTTTTAATGGCTTCATCCCACGTTCCTCTCGTGGTCTGGTCACTCATTACACAGGCAGCAAACTTCTGCTCCTGGATCGTGCCATGAGCTGAAGTTCCAGGAGAAGCTCCTTGGAGCCAGGGGAAAACGCTGGTGACTGTGTCAAGGACTCTGCTCTCACTGACCTCCTGTAAATTAGGATTTGTTTTTTATACCATAGTGGGGGTTTTTACATGAGTGTTTCCATTGGAGGTGGACTGGGGGAGTCTTGGGAGGGGTCTGCTGAGCTGCAGGATCACTTCTTTGGGTAACTTCTCTCTGCAGCAGCTCTGTCACAGCTTAGCAAAAACAAATTTTCTTTCCACGATCATAATTCCCGACTCTCTCTCTCTTCCCTATCCTTTCTCTTCTCTAATGCTGGACAGAGTCAAGCAAAATCTTTTAGGGGTTTTGCATTTTTCCTTTTTTCCTGAAGCTTTTTAACCATCACTCCTGCTTAGAATTTCTAAAAGAAAGCAAAAAGCCAAACCATATTTCTATTTTTGATTGGATAATTGGAAATCATCCACATGGGCTCTTCCAGAGCTGTGAACACAATTCCTTGGGCCGGTGTCTTTCACCTGATAATCCAGAGTGGGATTAGATCCCTTAGTGCCGCTCCACCTCTTAATGTTAATTAATGTGGTGCTGTGGAACACCCTAAAAAAGATCTGCACCCTGAATAGGCTTCTCACATTTACAGACAACACATTTTATTGTCTGTAATTTTAAAACGTGGCTGTTATATTGACCGGTCCTGTGGCATCCCACAATGGTTTGGGTGGGAAGGGAGCCTAAAGCCCATCCCATTCCACTCCCTGCCACGGGCAGGGACACCTTCCACTGGACCAGGGTGTTCCAAATCCCATCCAGCCTGGCCTTGGACACTTGCAGAGATTTGGGGGCAGCCACAGCTTCCCTGGGAAACCTCTGACAGTGCCTCACCACCCAATCCCGTTGGAGCACGTATCCTGAATTGGCTCAATATTTTTAGGGTTTCACACAATCCAAGTCCTATCATTAGAAGAAGCATCTGAATAGATGAAAGATTCTTGTAAGAACATTTTTTTTGGGAACATTGTGTGCAGAATGATTTTAAAAAGCACACCAGGTTTAAAGGATGCCTGGCAGGATGAAACCTTTGGGACCCGCTGCTTCCACTTGGAAAATTGTGGAAGGATTATTTGGTACCAAACAGCAAACTAGTTCAGTGGCCTAAAACCCTACAACTTCTAAAACTTTTGATTTTAAAATTTTTTTTTAAAAATAACTTTGTTCTTTTTTAACAGAGTGTAACTTGAGGTGATTCCTCATGAATTTGAAGTTTTTGAACGCTTGCATCACAAAGTTTAACACTGTTGAAGAATACAGGATATGTAAAATATTGATAGAACAAGGGCTAAGGGATTTAAGCCAAAAGAGGACCATCTTAGATCTATGAAAGAAAGGTTTTTTACATTGAGGGTGGGGAAGTCCTGGCACAGGGAAGCTGTGGCTACACCTGCATCCCTGCAGCCCCAAGACCAGGCTGGGTATTGGGGCTCAGAGCAGCCTGGGATAGTGGCAGATGTCCCTGCCCTGGAATGAGATGGGATTTAAGGTCCCTTCCAACCCCAGCCATTCTGGGATTCCACACAGACAAGCTGGACAGTGGTTATTCTTGATGATGAAAAATCTGTGGTTGTGGTTGTGCAAAGTGCAGAACTTCTGATGTAAAATACTAGGAAAAGCTGAAATACAAAGAGGTGATGGAATTGCTTTGAAATAAATTTTTTTGGTCTCTCTTCTTGAGGTGTCAGTGTGTGCATTAAGCATTCTCTGCAGCTGGGAAAAATGTTTTGTTTTTAATTTTAGCCCTGCTAATAAAGTCTTGTCATGTATGTCAGTGAAGCAGAAAGAAAATTACTCTAGAGCTAACTGTAGGTTGTCATTAAAGCTGATTTCCTGCATTAAGCCAAAAACAGGGCAAGATTTCATTTGTGGACTTCCTAAAGATGTTAGTCATGCTGACAGTTCCCTAAACCCTGAGAGCTATAGAAATTTATCCTGTATATGAATGTATTTGCTCTTGTCTGTCACCTTGTCCTGATCTTCACATGTTGATCTCCTGCTGCCCTCTCTATTTTTAAAATAATTTTCTTCAGCTTCCAGCTGTTGACTCTTGCAGGCAGCTGCTTATAGGGTCCTGCCTGCAGAATCCCTTCCTGAAATATGAATAAGAAGTTATCTGTTATTAGGAGAGCACAGCTGAAGGCACATCCTGCCAGATTCTTGGGCAGCAGCACCCGGGGGGAAAACTCCTGCCAGGACTGCATGGGCACTTCTAAACTTCAGGAGGCTTTTGAGTTGTGGTTTGGTTTTTTTTTTTCTTTTTAAATTTTATTTATTTTTGTTGTTGTTGTTGTTGTTTTTTTTCTCCGGTGACTAAGCCAGAACCTGAGGAGGGGTGACAACTGCAGTGCTGTGGGATTAAACTTAGTGTACTTCACTCTTTTGTGGTAATGTGTTTCTGAGAAATCTCTCCTTGTGTTCTGCTCCCCCTCTCTCTCTATTTTCACCCTTAGGAGTCAGTTCTGGAATGCTGGAGCTGATGGAATGACTTCTCCTTAGGCTGCTCCAGCTGCAGTACTGCAGAGATGTTGAAGGCATTTTTGAACCAGGTGGAAGGGCTGCATGGCACTGGAAGCTCTTTGGCTTTGCCATTCATGTAAAATCTCTTCTCTCTAGTGGAGTAGCACTGTTTTTGTGGAACCATGGAATCACCAGAGCTGGGAGGGACCCTCAAGGATCCTCCAGCCCAAGTCCTGAGACAAAAGCAGAACACGGTGTGGGTGCTGTGTCCCAGGAGGTGCCTTTCTGGAGCGGCGGAGATGTTGATGTGGATGTTCCCTGCCTCTGGTACTCTCTGCTTGGAGTCTCTTTCCTCCCAGGATCCTGGGTGCTGCTGCCAGCTTGGCTCAGGGTTTATCTCCAGCTACCCATAACGCAGAGGTGGGTGGAGGTGAGCCTTGTGGAACTGGGGGGCAGGACCCTTCCACTGCTCATCCCGAATGGAGCTGCTTTTCCTGGGTCACTGCGGGGCAGCTGGGCCCAGATTCCCACCGAGATGAGAGGTGAGAGGCTGGGAAATCCAGATGGTGCTGGGGGAGGCCTCAAAACACCAGGAGCCAGAGGGCTGTGAGTGATGAAAGGATCAGGGCAGCTCTTTGGGAAGCTCAGTTGCAAACATGAGCTTGTTCCGGCAAAGCCAGCTCAGGATCCAGAGGCTTTGGCCAGGATTGCTGTGCTGGCAGAATTGAAGGTTGAGGAGCAGAGGTTTGGTGCAAGCCACTGGGCAGATCTTGACGCCCTTTTCCACCCCTAATCCACTGAAATCCACTTTTCCACTCCAGGGTGCTCCTTGGATTGAAGAGTGACCTCAGAAGTCATGGCTGTTGGAATTTTCTATACCTACAGTCACGTTTGTCTTGAAATGGTTTATGAGAAAATTAGTATGAAACAATGTCTTTAGTTTATTTTGTGGCATTGGCAGGATCTTTGTGCATTCTCTTTTGTCTCCTAATTGTTTGCAGGAACGTAATGGTGTCATTTTCATGAGTTAATTATGGTAGAAGTTTGTTTGCTCTCTTTGTGTGTGGTGGGAGAGCTGCAGCAGCACAGCCCCAGCCTGCTGCTGGTGGCGGGGACCCTCCTGTGGCCCAGCAGCTCTTCCCCCAATTTCCAGCTAGGAGAACTAGGTGTTTGTGATCCGTGCCGTTTCTCTCAAATTCGTAAATCTTTTAGGTGCCTTGGACTGAGATACGCAGGGTATGGAACGATCCTTGTGCGGTGTGCTCCAGGATGATCCTGCTTCCCAGCCTGACCCATTGTGTGGCCCCAGCTTTACCCACATCCGTGGCTGCCCTGTGCAGAGCCTCGTGAAGCACAAGGAAAGCGGGACCAGGTCGGGGTCAGCACGGGAGCCGCAGTTTGGGGCTCTTTCCAAAGGCTGCCTGATGAAATGGGGGAAAACATTTGTGTGCCAGCCCCAAACCCACTCTTGAGAAGCTCGGGGGTAGGAAAAGAGTGGAGTAGGCTGGGCTTGGGCATGGAAAGGTCAGAGCACGTCGGTCGAACTGCAGGAATTGGGTGAGGTGTGGCCGTGGGTTATCCCTCAACTCCACCGGGATTATGCCTTCACTTTGTTTGACACAGTAATCTTCCCTGCGAGCCGTGGGGAGGTACAGTGAGCTGCTAACTACGCATTTGTGTCCGAAGATTTATTACGACCTGGGAAAACCCAGAATATCTTTGGGAGAGGAGGGGGAAAGAGGGGGAATAACCCCTCCCTTCTGCGGAGGGGCCTGGTTTGAGCCGTGCTCGGCACGGCAGCAGCGAGCGTGTCCCGGTGCTGGCTTTGTGCAGTGCCGCTCTGACAGCGATGAATCACCCGCTCAGCTCCTGATTTGCGTCAATCAAACCACATTTAAGGGCGCCTTTGTTCGCAGTTTGGAGCGGCGGGGCCGGGGCCAGCGCCGCTTGCAGCGGCTCCTCCCGGGCAGCCCGGGCGCAGCTCCGGGA
The DNA here is from genome assembly GCA_013389925.1 of Aegithalos caudatus. Classification (NCBI taxonomy): domain Eukaryota; kingdom Metazoa; phylum Chordata; class Aves; order Passeriformes; family Aegithalidae; genus Aegithalos; species Aegithalos caudatus. Next base: position 428,363 of record WEIU01024052.1, read on the forward strand.
CAGAGCCTGTGTCTGAGGGAGAGCCGGGCACTTGCTGTTCTTCCCCTCTCCCGCTGGATGCTGGCTGTAGAAATTCATCTTGGAATTCTCACGTTTGGGCTTCGAGAGGCTGATCCGTGAGGTTTCGGTGTGGAAGCACAGGGTTTCTGCCCGAGGTTGCTGTGATGAGTGTTTCTGGGAGAAGGGATGCAGGTTTATCTTTGCATTTCGTTACCTGTGGGTTTCAGTTTCTTGTTTTTTGTTAATAAGAATTTCAATTGAATTAAAATTTCTCCAGGAGCGTTTGGACAACGTTCTCAGACGCAGGGTGGGATTCTTGGGGTTGTCCTGTGCAGGGTCACGTGCTGGATTGGATGTTCCTTGTGGGTGTCTTCCAACTCAATAAATTCTGTGATTGTTACAGAATCCCCTTTCTGACATAGAAACTGCGACTGCCACGGGATCACGAGCCAGGCAAAGACAGCACTGAAATGCAGCTCCCAGCTCGAGGGGGATTGCAAGCCCAGAAATAAATCCTGGTGGCAAACGCGGCCCTGGGATGGGACACAACTTGATGCTGCTGCTGCTGTGCAGGAAGGCTTTTGGAGAGGTGCTAAAAACCCAAAAAAAACCAGCCAAACCTCACAAGAGTCTTATCTGCTCTTCACTTCAGGTCTCTGGTACCTTAGAGAGGTCTCCAAGCTGGATGCAGAGCTGTTCCCAGGAGCTGGCTGAGGTTTTGCAGGTTCCCTTTGAGCCCGCCTGGTGAGGGCTATCTTGGGCAGATGGTGCTTCTCTTGTTGCCTGCAAAGTCCACTGGAAATCCTTCTCCTTTCTTTTCCACCTCCGAGTATCCTCCTTTCACTCACTTGTAGGTGAGTGTGACCATGTTCTCTCCTCTTGCCTTTCCTCCCAGCCTTCAGGGCTGGTAGCTGAGGTCCTGCCCCGCTCCCATGTCCCTGTCCAGGCGTTCCCTGCTCTCCCTTGTCCTAAATGCACCCCTGACCCAGTTCATTCCCGGACCACTTCCCTGCCGCTTCCTCTCTCCATGCTTTCAGCCCATTGAAGTCTCTTCTCCTGCCTCCCGTCCCCCTCTGGCACAAGTCCTTGTGTTCATCAAAACATTGATCTCATGGGCTGTAGCCGTGCCAGCATAATACGGCCACTGCTCTTCCAAGCACTTTTTTTTCCCTCCTCTTACAAACACAGAAACAATTTTTATTTTTATTTTCTTCGTTGGGCTTGCTCTCACTATTTTTCAGGCTGAAATTAGAGGATTAATTCCTGCTTTCCTGCTGACAGTAGTGAAAACGAGCTAATTTCTAAGTGTCAGGATGCTGATCCTTCTCTCATTCAGTTCCCAAAGAAGGTAATAAAAGAACTATAAGAATAAATCACTGTAGCAGATGCAGCACATGGGCATATGGTGGTCTATTAATTCCCCGTGTTCCACCCAGCTTTTAAAATAAATCAGTAAGTGTTGATAAAACACTAGAGAGCATGCAGGGTTTTTCCCCTCCACCCATCTTTTCCTGCTCTGGACTCTCCGATGGTTAATTCTGGCAGGTTTTGGACAACCTCAGAGTTTCCCCATGGAAATGAACACTCACAGGCCTGCCTGCCTTGTTCTCCACACCTGGGGATCTTGTTCCTTGCTAGTTTTACTCCTCAGAAGGCAGTCCCTGGCACAAGCTGTCCACAGGGCAGTGGTGAATTCCCCATCCTTGGATTTAAAAGGCAAGGGGATGTGGCACCTGGGGACGTGATTTCGTGGTGGGAACGGTTGGATTCGATGGTCACAGAGGGCTTTTTTGGTTTTTATGGTTCTATCAAATAGGACTTTTCTCTGTTTGGAATTTTGTACTGATCCTTGTCCCTGTTTAAAGGTGTGTAAGAGTTGTTTAAGAGCCCCTCAGAGAGATGCCTGGCTGGGATGGGAGACAGGACAGGAAAGCCCTCTGGAGTCAGATGGATCCCTAGGGCAGAAGTTCTGTTCGGGTTTGTGGGTTATTCAACAGGTTCTAATTGCTTAATGAAGCACCCAAGTGGATTTCTAGCATCTTCTGACTCACCCTGTCATGCAGGACATGCAGCTGCTTCATCCCCAAGCGTTTGCATGGATCCTTGGCCACCTAATGCTGCTTTTCCAGGCTCCCCAAGCCTCAAGGGTACAGCCTAAAGCCAGAGAGGAGCTGGGGACCTGCCCAGGCTGAGGCTGCTGTGCCCCTGCCCGGAAGGTACCGGAGCTGTAAAGCCCAGCAGTCACAGCTGCAGGGACTGGATTCTTTTAAAGCCCCTGCTGACCTTTGGTTTATGAACATCTGCATTTTGAAATTGGGGTTGGCTGCAGTTAAGGCTCAGGACTGAGGAAAAGGGCAGCCTGTCTCAAAAAGGCAGGGATACCTTCCATTGTCCCAGGCTGCTCCAAGTCCCAGTGTCCAGTCTGGCCTTGGGCACTGCCAGGGATCCAGGGGCAGCCACAGCTTCTCTGGGCACCCTGTGCCAGGGCCTGCCCACCCTTACAGGGAGGAATTCCTTCCCAATATCCCATCTGACCCTGACCTCCTCCAGCTTAAGGCCGTTCCCCCTTGTTCTGTCACTTTGTGCCCTTGTGAAAATCTCCTTTCCTGGCTGTGTATCCTGAACAAGCTGAAAAAGCAGGAGGGAGAATGCTTTTTCCATCCTCAGCTAAAGGAAAGCTTTTGGCAGTAATTCAGTGGAAATTAAAGTTCAATCTTTGTATTAGCTTGACTTAAGTGGAAATTGTTAAATACTCTGGGATGCTGTCATTCTGGAACATAGGACTACACTTGGAAGTTTTCTGGGGACGTTTCTGCTTTTTTTTCCCCATTTTCTGAGTACTTGATTTGCTCCTCAAGTTTTTTAACTCTCCACAACAAAAAGTCTTTGTGTTGGGTTTTTCTTTATTCTTTCACTCTTCTAAGTGCTACTTCTGAGCTCCAATTTGGCAATATTAACACGGAATCCATAGGCCAGGGCCTTCTGTTTTGTGCAGGTTTACTGAGTGATGTTCCCTTTGATTTGAGAACTGCAGACACTTCAAGAACCCTTTTACCCTTTGGCAGCAGAGCTGCTGGAGTGCTCTTGGAGAGCAGGCTGGAGCCTGGCTCCTTGCTCTTCCCAGGGATTAGACAGACAAAAACTGGTGAAAAATCGAATGATAAAATCTCATGATATCCTGAGTTGGAAGGAGCCATAAAGATCATCCAGTCCATCTCCTGGCCCTGCACAGGACACCCCAACAATCCCATCCTGTCACTGAGAGTGTTTCCCAAACACTCCTTGAAATGTGGGTAATGTATGTACGACTAGAATTTCCAGCTGGGATTTTGACTTGAAATGAAAATGGTTTACTTCTGAGAATCTCTGCAAAAGGCTCTCTGTCCTTTGGAAATATAAACTCAGCTTTGATTGACTTGTTCCTGGTACTTCAAAATGTGGGTTTTAATTTGTATTAGACTGTATTAGATTATGTGGAGGGGGGTTGTTTATTATTATTTTGTTTTAATTAATCCTCTTGCTGGTCTGCAGGCACAGTTGTTTTGATTCAATCAAAAACTTATTTCAGAGGCAGAAATGAGATGCAGGAGCAAAATGGGGAAGGGAAGGATTCTTTCAAGAAAGCTGGAGAGGGACTTTTCAGAGCCATGGAATGATGGGATGAGAAGGATTGGCCTTAAGCTGAAGGAGGACAGGTTTTGATGAGGTCCTGGGGAGGAATCCTTCCCTGTGAAGGTGGGGAGATGATGATTTTGTGTCTGCAGAATAGAACCCGCCAGCTTGTGTTTCTAATGGTGTCCACAGAGTAAAACCAGCTTTGCCTCAGGTGGTTTTGTTCCTGGTTTTTGGTGTGTCTTGAGGGAACCTGGCCTAAGGTGCTGCTGTGGGTAGGAGCTGGTTCAGCTCCCCCCTCTATGGGAGCCACACTCCGATCCCAAGGTCACCTCTGAACCCCTTGTGACAAGAGAGACACTGAGGAGCCACGTCCAGGGCAGGGAATGGAGCTGGGAAGGGGCTGGAGCCCCGGGACAGGCCGAGGGAGCTGGGAAAGGGGCTCAGCCTGGAGAAAAGGGGGATCAGGGTGGCCCTTGTGGCTCTGCACAACTCCTGACAGGAGGGGACAGCCAGGGGTCGGGCTCTGCTCCCAGGGAACAGGGACAGGAGGAGAGGGAACAGCCTCAGGCTGGGCCAGGGGAAGTTTAGGATATTGGATATTAGGAGAAATTTCTCTTCTGAAAGCGTGATCAGGCACTGGCAGTGGTGGAGTCACCCTGCCTGAAAGTGACAAGGTGCATGGATGGACACTTGGGGCTGTGGTTTGGGGCCTGTTCTGCAAACCCCCCTCCATTCCTGTGCCCCCATCCTGGTGCCTTTTTCCCTCTGCCCTTCCCCCATTATCTGGGGCACAGTGCAGGGCTGGTGTCTCCAGCACTTGTGGCTGTGGAGCTGCCCGTGCGGTCACAGCTTCATGTCCTGCAAAGTCCTTGCTCCCCGTGACCAGTCAGGGGTTGTTGGAGTGGAAATGAAGTGAATCAAGGAGAGACCAGGCTGCAGGACACCAAAGAAACTCAAAAAAAGCCACCCCAAACTCCCTTCTCTTCTACGTCTCCTTCCAAGCGTGAAGGAAATAATTCAAACTGTCTGAACTAATCTCTAATCCCACACATCTTTTTGGAGCTCCACTTAGCCCCAGATGATGGAATTTGTGGTGGTAATCACGATTTACAAAGCAGTACAGTAACCTGGCAGCCTGTTGATACTTCGTTCTCTTCTTGGCACACTAGGGTTTTTAATTTCTCGAGGTGAAAAAATCAACCATCCTTTCAAGACTTCAGGGTGCTGTTTCTGCTTCCTGCTGTGTTTTTTCAGGACGTGGCACTGGACTGAGAGAACTGTGCGCACAGCATATCCCACACTGCCAGTGAAACCCCCAGGGCCTGTTCTGCTGCCTGGTTTTTGGAAGGGCAGGGGAGGGTAGGAGCAGCCAGTCCCCCCTCTGGTGGGACAAAGCTCTGCTGATGGCTCTCACTTCTTTGGCTGCTTTGCTCAAAAGCTTAGGGGTACTGTGAAGTCTCCCTTTCGCAGGCAGAGCTTCCCAAGCAAAGCTGAAATCCAGTTCTTACCCACAAGCAGGACTAGGAAGGGATTGTTTTAACCAGCTGTGTCCTATTTTCTTACTTTTTTTTCCCCCCTTTCCTAAAGTTTGTGCTGCCCATCTCCCTTCTCACAGTAATTCCATGTCCTCTGCCCCAGGAGCTGCCTCCTTTGCAGTCAGCTCTCAATTCCTTATCCTCTCTTTACCTTTCTGCTGTGTTTTGGTGGCCGACACTGATCAATGGATTTTATTGATGGTGGACAAGATGGATGGAGTGTGCATAGTGGGAGTATTCTAGGAAATAAAATGGCTAAAAGCAGAGCCAGATGCTTCTGATCTGTTACAGTGTTGTACAAGCACATTGATGTTTTGTGCTGGAAATATCAACAGGTGATTAAATATAAAATACTTTGGATCTCACCCATTAATTATAAATGGCAGATGGATTTGTTTTGAAGCCAAGTTATTCCAGAATGTGCATGTGGCAATTGGGGACGTGGTTTAGTGGTGGAGTTGGCAGTGCTGGGTGAATGGTTGGGCTCGGTCTTAGAGGTTTTTTCCCAGTTTTAATGATTCCATATTTGGTAGGAGACCAGTGACTGGCAGGGTGGCATGTCTGGGGTAGGGGGTCTGGAAAAGTGGCTGGGGGAATGCTGCCATTCCTTGAACTCAGCCTTTCCTCTCGAAGGCCGTTATTTTCCATGTTAAAAAATGAGACACATCAAAAGGAGTGATTTGGGCACGGGTGCCCTGCAGCACGGACGGGCATTTAGGGCTGGGAAAGCCAGAGCTGTTGGGACCTTCATGAGCCAAGCCCAGGAATACAGGAATGTCTGAGGAGGATCATTGTTACCCAGAGCCGATGATCCTTACCCAAGAGTCTGTTTCTGCCTTCGTGTGGTCTCATAGGATGGGACTGCTGGCAAATCATGGAATCATGGAATGGTTTGGGTAGGGAGGGAGCTTAAAACTCATCCAGTTCTACCCCTTCTGCTGTCCCAGGTTGCTCCAAGCCCCATCCAACCTGGCCTTGGAGACCTCCAGGGATCCAGGGGCAGCCACAGCTGCTCTGGGCACCCTGTGCCAGGGCCTGCCCACCCTCCCAGGGAGCAATTCCGTCTCAATATCCCATCTATGACTGCCCTCTGGCAGTGGGAAGCCACTCCCTGTGTCCTGTCACTCTAAGCCTTGTTAAAATCCAGAGCTTTGAGGTTTGTGTGTATGTTGTAAGTAGTGGATGTATCAGGAGAAGCGTGCCTGCCTCCCTCTGGGGGCTGGATGGGAGGGGAAGATCTGCTCCAGGCTGGGGTTCCCACAGCCTGGGAACACACTGAGGCTCTGTGTGGTGCTGAGACAGCTGGGTGGAAGGGATCCACATAAATCAAGGATACCAGGAAAACAAGCTCGACATCTGCAGCACAAAGGAAAGGGAGAAGCGTGAGGCTGGATACGTGGTGGGATGCTTTTGGAAGTGCCTGGCTTTCCTTCCTTCAGTTGGCAATCCAGCTGCTGGGCTGCATTTTTTTCCCTGCTGCATTCTTCATTTGGAGCATTGTTTGTGCTGCCCTTGAACAGTGATTGCCGAAGCTTCTTCACTTGTGTGGGCAGCCCTGGATGTCTGTTTTCCATCTTCCAGAAGATTCCAGCTAGTTAGGGTTCCTTTGTCAATCAATTTTCTCTTGTTTACCAGGGTATTAGGAAGCTGGAATAGAAACAGTATGTGTTTTGCCTTAGGAAACATCAGCAGTCCAGTCACCATTCCAGAAATTCCTCTCAACTCGTTTTTTTCCTGTCTGTAGCAAAGCTCGCAAGGATTGTGGACGCTGTGAATGTAAATCTGAAAAGGTCAAACCTCATGTATGCCAGAGACAGGAGTACACGATGACAGCGATGCAGGGGCACAGTGAATTTTAAACCTTGGCTCGAGAACAAGATGTTCAAAAAAACCTGTCCAAGGACATGCCTTGGGTATCAAGGAGGAGGTTGAGGGAAAGCAGTGAGGATTTATTTGTGTTGCTCGCTGGCTTTTTAACATGCAGCAGAGAGGGATCAAGCCACAGGGTGAGGTGAGGCTGGATATCCAAAGAAGGTTCTTCCCCCAGAGGGTGCTGGGCACTGCCCAGGCTCCCCAGGGAATGGGCACGGGCCCCAAGGCTGCCAGAGCTCCAGGAGCCTTTGGACACCGCTCTCAGGGATATACAGGGTGGGACTGTTGGGGTGTCTGTGCAGGGCCAGGGCTGGACTGGATGATCCTTGTGTGTTCCTTTCAGGATGTTCTCTGGCTCGATGCAAGGCTTTGGTTTGGATGAGTCCTTGTACAGAACTGCAGTGCTGCTGGGATCAGCTCTGTCTTGATGCATTTCCAATTCCAGGAGTGAGCACCCGTACCCAGAGCTGAGGGAGTCTCATCCGGATTGACAAATGTCAAGTGTTTTCAGCTGCTCCTTTGCTCGTGGTGCACAAAGGATGAACGATTCCTGGCTGGCTGGGTGTTGGGGCGGGGGATGGGGATTGAACTGTGGGCCAGAATTGATTTTTTGGGGAGGCCATTGATTGGCACTGCTGGCTTGATGGGAATGTCATCGCGGCGCTGCCTGCGGCCAGCAAAAGGCAGAGGATGGATTCTCCATCAGTGGCTGGAGGAAAGCAACCCAGAAGTAGCTGTTGGTATAAAAACACCAGAGGATGCAGCCAAAACTGGTGGAGTTATTTCCTGTTTAGTGGATTTGTAGTCACTGGTTTTTTTTTTTTATTTCAAATAACACCCAGGTAGGATAATATATTCAGGCTCACAGTGTGCACTGGTTCTAGGGAATGAGAAACTGAGCCTCCTTTTCTCCAGGCCCAGCACATTCTGGTTATGTGGGGCCCAGTCCTCCATTTGCTGATCATATTTGCAATGTTTTTTCCCTCCCATGATAAGCAGGGACCTCTTGGCTGCAGAAGCTCTAAAGGAATTCTGATGGATTTCTGGGAGGTGCCAGCTGGGTTTTGGTCACGGCACACAGAAGGCAATGGGAGGCATGGGTTTAAGGCAGGAAATGGGAGAGAAATAACTCCAGATTAAGAAAAGAGCACCCCAAATCATCCCTTTTTTGCCTCACTATTTCTGAGTAAATAGTCCCTTTAAGGAGTAAACCCAAATATCTTAATTTACACTTTTCTACTTGCAGTGGTGAAGCAAACCCCAGCATAATGACACAGAAATGTGCTCAAATGGACTGGAGCAACCTGGGCCCAGTGGAAGGTGTTCCTGCCCATGGCAGGGAGGTTGGAACTGGATGAGCTTTAATGCCCCTCCCAGCCCAAGCCACCTACTCACAATTACATCTGGAGACCTCTGCTGAGTACCTTTTAGAACATCTGTTTTCTTTTGTAACACACAAAAAGTATTTCATCATGTTCACTCAGAGGGATCCTCAGGGACTCAGAAGTCCCCTGGGTGTTGCAGCTCCTGAGATTTCTGATTCCCTATGAAGGCTGTCTCCAGACAGACCTGGAGCAATCCACTTATGGAAGTGCAGCCCGTGAAGTGCTGTGTAGCCCCCTGTGAAGGCAGCACCTTGTGGGTAAAAGTTCTGTGCCCTAAAAGAACAGACAATATTACTCGTTAAAGTGCTTTTAAATTTCTTTTCTCCTCTTTGTCACGTTATTTTAAACATAAAGCCCAGTGCTGGGGCCGCCCTTGGGAACGAGGTTTAGCAGCGGTGCTGAGTTGATGGTTGGACTGGATGATCTTGGAGAGCCTTCCTAACCTTTTCTGCAATTCCATGATTTTGGATTGGCCTTATGTTAAGACAGACTTGCTTCTCCTGGGCTTGGAAACAGGAGTTGCTCCGCTACACACCAGGAATTAGAAATACCCATTTTCAAAATGTGCCGTTCTTGTGTTACTGTGTTTAATGCAATTTAAAATGCTTTTACTAAAGCAAATCCATATTACTGGTATTATCTACTATTACTATATTAGGTCGCCATGGAATAATGATCCATTGTGGTAAGGAAAACCCATTATGCATTGCAGGAGCATTTCAGCTTGTGTGAACCCCTTATGTGCCATAGAACCGGAATAAAGGGAATTCTTGAGCGCAAGGGAGCTGTGGATTGTGCCTTTCTGGTGGCTGTGGTGAGATTTTCCTCTGTTGGAGCTTTCTGCTGCTTTCCATCATCAGGATGGAAAGGAGGTGCTGAGGGTGCGTGCTGGGAGCTGTCCTTTGGGTTGGGATTTGGTAGTCTCCATCCAGAGTTCTCTGCAGAGAGTGTCCAACTTCTTCATGGCTCTAGTTTAAGGGCAGTAATTCCCACAGAAATACTTAGTTTGAGTATTTTACTCAGTCTTTTTGATGAATGACTCAACTTCCTTATCTTTAGTTAAAAATAACCTTTGGTCCTTGGCACTTTTGAGTGGTTTGTTTCTTTTGAGGCTGAAGAGCCAATGCTGAAGTTTGAAATTTGTTCATTCTGGACATGACTGGTTTTAGTTGCACGGTTGGTCTAATTGCTGTTTGTTTGTATACTTCCAGGATTGTTGAACTGATGATTTTGATTTTGACCAAGCACTGTCTCCAGTTTTGTTTGGAGCATCCTGAATTAGCGTGTTGGGACAAGATTTTGATTTCTGGGTGCCAGTAATTTTTGGTCCAAACTTTGTACACAAACTTACTCAATTTTTGCAAGCACCTGCTTGAAATCTGAGCAAAGCAAGGGGAAAACTTGTCCTCCTCCCCTTTTGAGAGTGAGGGTGGCACTCAAACATGTTATTGTCTTCAACAGGCGTGGGGTGGCTTGCAGTTCAGGCTGCTGGTAAGCACAGTCAGCTGGTCTGTGATCCTTAAAATCCTAGGCCAAAAGGATTTTTTCCTGGTGAGCCACAGATTTATGCTGTTACAGGCTTGGATGTGGTATTTCCAAGGATGAGTTTTCCACCCTGAAAGATGGTGAGTGTAGCAGAAAGGGTGATGGAGCACAAGGAAAGGTTGGAGCTGAAAGCTTTGGAGCCTGACAGCCACTGCTCCATCAAACCCAAGGCCTGATCTGTTTGCTGACCATCCTGTTTCCGTGTCTCCATATTTATTTTCCTTGATGAAAAATCCCCCCTTTTTTTCCCCTCTGCTCTTTCCAATTCTGCCATGTGCTCAGGCAGCTCCTAAGGCCAGAAGGCATCTGCTTATTTTTGAAATCCTGGAGCGTTCCCATTGCCAGCAGTGTCCAGGGAGGGCTCCAAGCCTCAGTTTTCTTTGCCTCTGTTCTCCCTGCCCTCTCTGCTGCATCCAGGAATTTTTCCTGGGTTAGCATGGTGGGCTGGGGAGTAAGTGTCCTCACTTCCCTTTTCTGCACTGGAAAGGATCAGAACCTTTGGATGCTGCCTGCATTGAAAATAGTTCATGGAATCACAGAATCTCCAGAGGGACCCACAAGGATCAAAAAGTCCAACCCCACAGACACCAACAATCCCACCCTGTGCATCCCTGAGGGCATTGTCCAACTGCTCCTGGAGCTCTGGCAGCCTTGGGGCCGTGCCTATTCCCTTGGGAGCCTGGTCAGTGCCCCAGCACCCTCTGGGGGAAGAACCTTTTCCTAAAATCCGCCTTAACCCTCTCCAGAATCATCACTTGTGTGGATCAGCCTTATTTAGCTCGTGTGCTAGCCAAGCACAGGGCTGGAAGGCAATCCATACTCTTTGCTTCCCATCACATACAGTTTGTTCCCTCCTGGAAGGAGGGAAGCCTTTTCTTTCCGTGGCATCTCATCAGCTTGAACATCATGTCCTGTGAGCGTGTGGGCAGGAGCTGGAGCCTCGTTTGAAGCTGTGGAAGAGCCAGGCTATCTTTTAGCTGGATTTCTTCCTGACAGTTTATTCATCCGGAGAGAAAGGAAAATTAAGCAGGCTCCTGAACCTTCTCTCCTGCCTCGAAAATGTGCTTCACCTCTCTCCCGCTGCTGACAAATGCAGATAATTTCAAGGTGCTTTTTTCCCCCCCCTCCCCTCTTTGCTTGCTTTATTCTTGTATCAGCAATCAGTTTTGAAGAACCTGCTGGAACATTAGTTTGGATGAAAGGGGCATTCTGTCTGTGGATTTGTGTCTCTCCAGTGGGGATCTGTGTGCTGTGAATAGTGGGTGATTGGGAGTGGCCGGGTGCCAGCAGCACCTCTCCCTCTGAGCGCCGAGGGAGTCCTGGGGAGTTGGCTTTTTTTACTGTGCTCAAGTTCACGGGACCTGTCTCAGCAGATTAAACACCTCACTTTGATAACGCTGATCTCCTGGAGAAACATTTCACTGGGAGGGTGGAATCCTGCCTTTACCCTGTTCGCCTCCCAAGGAGGATGGAAAATTTTATCCACTTTTGTTAAAAGGCTGCATTAAAACTTAAACAAACAAACAAACAAACAAAAAAACAACAAAAACCCACCATGCAGGGAGCAGGAACATTTTGCAGAATGGGTCTATAAAGAGCCTGTTGGTTGAACATAATATTCCAGAGTGAAGTTAAATGCTTGGACTATGCTAATTTCTTGAGGACAGTCACCTTTTCAGGTGGATTGCACCCTGCAGATGGTGGCAGATTGTGCCCTCCTCCACTCCTGCCAGGAGCGTGTGCTCACTGACAGAATCAAAGCAGCAAAAGGATGGAGCTCTCCAGAAGAGTTGATGAATCTTTTGCCTTTAAAATTGAAGTGCTTTGTGCCAGGGAAAATATCTATGAATATATTTATAGTCATGAACAGCGGAGTCTCAGCTCCTTCGTCGCAAGTGGGGAAATTGCTGTTCCACCAAGTCTGTGAAAGTGGAATCTACTTTTAGACGCTTTGAAATGGGAGTCTGTTGTTTTTTGGGGCTTTTTTTATGTAGGATTTAAAAATATCTGAAGTCCAAATTTTAGAAATCTGTGCATAATGGACATGAAGATTATATATACGGGCAATCTAAAGCTGGCAGATAACAGCAGGTATTATGGAATCACACAATCCCTGAGGGGTTTGGGTGGGAAGGGACCTTAAAGCTAATCCAGTCCCAACCCCTTCCATGGACAGGGACACCTTCCACTGTCCCAGGCTGCTCCAAGCCCCAATGTCCAACCTGGCCTTGGACACTGCCAGGGATCCAGGGGCAGCCACAGCAGCTCTGGGCACCCTGTGCCAGGGCCTCAGCACCCTCGCAGGTGGAAGGAAGGGATTTCTTCCCGATATCCCATCTATTGCTGCCCTTCTGCAGTGGGAAGCCTGTGTCTTGTCCCTCCATGCTTTATCCCAAGGCCCTCTCCAGCTCTCCTGGAGCCCCTTTAGGCTCTGGAAGGGGCTCCGAGGTCTCCTTGGAGACCTTCTCTCCTGGAGACCTCTCCCTTCTCTTCCCCAGCTCTCCCAGCCTGGCTCCAGAGCAGAGGGTCTCCAGCCCTTGTGATAAGGAAATTATGTCAGGAACAGGTAGATAGGGATGCTTTTCCTGCTGCCTGGTGTTGATCCTAGTTGGCTCTGTATGGGATGAGGCTCGGATAAGGGGGAAGTGCTGTGCAAGGTGCCAGGCTGATCCTGCAGGCAGCACCTCACCTGGGATTGGTGAAACATCAGAACACGGTGGATCCTGCAGATCCCACCTTGAGTCTCCCAGCGCCCTGGGGACCCTGGGAATGCTGGTGATGGAAGGCCTGAGCTGTGTGCTGGGGTTTGCTCTGCACTGGGCAGGAGGAGCTGTTGGGTGGCCACCAGCAGAGGCCGCCTGGCATTGTCCACAGGAGAGAGCCTGAAATAGAGCTGGGTCTGGGACACAGCCCCGTGCCTGGGAAGGTCACTCCGTGGGCGCTGCCTGCCAGGGGAAATCAGAGCTCAGCCTTTCCTGCTGGACACACTGGAGAGGCCAAACGGGCTGGGGCTGACGGGGAGCAGAGCGCTCAGAGACTGAACTCCCGCTCCTGCACCTTTGGGAATGGTCAAGACACCGCTGCTCCGTGGGCCCACACACCTCTGTGGGAGGCTGTGCCTGCCAGGTGGGTGTGGGGTGATGAATTCCTTGGGTTTCTGTCTTTTTCGAGCCATCCTCGGTGTCCAGGGTGCCAGAGGTGATGGGATGTTGTTGCTTCAGGTGTGTGCTTGAGCTTAGCCCTAACTTTGCCTGGCTTTCTGTAGTTACTTTCTATGGACCAAATGAACTGAGTTTGAAACCAGTTACAGTAAAATGGAATGTAAACCAGCATTAAATATGTAAATGTTTTTCACTTGGAAGAAAAAAAATAGGCATGAAAAATGTGGTATTCATTTTGTTCCTGTGAGGTGTTTCAGCCTTCACTGCGTTCTTTGTTGGGGGGCGGTGGGAAGGCTGGCTGGGGAGGGTTCTGGCTTTCCTTGCCCAAAGGGGAAGGGAAGCAAATCTCCTGGAATGGGCAGCTCCTCCTTCCTGCTGTAATTATGGCAGTGAGCATTACCCACTTTGATGGAGCGGGTGGGTTACTCGGAACCTCTGCTGACTTGCATTTGCACGTAGAGGATTATCCTTGTTCCTGTGGATTTCCAGGAGACGCATCTCCTCAGTTTTGTGCAGATGAAGTCATCGGAGTCTGCTGAGGAGGGTGAAGATTGTCACGTTTAGGAGGAGTTGCTTCATCCTCCTGCTGCAAAGAATTAAAGAAAATAATGGCCTAGGAAGTGGAACACAGTGCTTCCAGGGTTTAGCATTTGAGAAGTGGTGTCTTGTCATTTGGCTATCAGTCTGTCAACACCTTGAGGACCGCAGCTTCCTGTTTAAACGCTTCTTAGGTATTTTGGCTTCTAGGATAACTTCCTAGTAATAAATTAAATTGCTTTTTGCGTTAACAGCTGCTGAGCATTAGAGTCCCAGGAGGGTTTGTGTAGGGAGTGACCTTCAAGACCATCCAGTTCCAAGCCTCTGCCGTGGTTAGGGTGCCACTCACTAGGTCAGGTTGCTCAGAGCTCCCTCCAGCCCAGCATTGAACTTTTTTATTTTATTTTTCTTTTTATGCTTTTTACTTTGGTGTTAACCAAACTGTGACCTGCTGGATTTATCTTTACGAGGTCCAGGGTAGGAGAGCAGTACCAAGCTCTTGTAAATGTTGCACCTGAGTGTCTTCAGGTTCTTATGAGGTGTTTGTGTAGATTCTAGTGCAAAGGAAAGCTTGAACCCCATCCTGGTTCTCTCTAGCGCGGTGCTGAGTGCTGGGGTGGGCTCCTGGCTTTGGTGGAACCCCCCTACTGACATCTGGACTCTGGAACGTCTCTGGAGCAATAGGATTGTCAAGGGCATGAGGGGGGTTTGCTATTCCAGATATGCCAGCCTCTTCCAGAACTGAGGAAGCCACCAACCTGACCTGCTTTTTACTGCATCCAAAGGAAGGAGTCAGAATGAAGGCAAATTAAATATATATATGTGCATATATACACCAGACCATCCTGGTGATGGTGATGCAAGATGTCACCGACTGGCAAAGCAACGTGGCTCACTTCAATATTAGCTGTAGTTGTAGTGATCCTAATAATTAAAGAATTGCCTCATATGAAGGGGATTGAATTAACTTTCATCTGAACGGGTGTTTTGATAACTCTAACAGGTCCGTGTCTTTTTCACTTGTCTCCCCTCCTCCTGTCCCCCGTTCTTCTCGTGCGTGGCTGCAGAGTTTTTATTTTTACCACACCTTTAAAATATGAGTAAACAGTGCTTAAACCCCGGGTTTGCTTCCGTGGAGTTCCACAGGCTGGGCCGAGGCGCTGGGTTTTTACAGCAGTCGCAGTCGGTTCCAGTTGAAGCCATAATTGGTATTTCGGCTTGATAGCTGCTGTAAATCTCCGAGAAGGGAAGAGAAGGATGCTCTCATTTTGTTAGGCTGCTTCTCTTTCGGATGCAGAGTGCATCTTCCAGCTCTCTGGGCTAATTAAAATGCCATTACAGTACATGTGGTGCTACAATACAGTCTAGGGAGACTTCCAAAAATAGATCCTTGAGTGCAGACAAATTAGAGAGGAAATATGCACTGAGCATTTTCTCATAGGTTTAAAGAGAAATAATCCATTTGCTGCCCTAATTGCTTTCTTGTAAATGTTGAAGGATTTTTCCCCCCCCCCTGTAAATTTCGAGTGAGCAGACAAATAAATAACGCGTCCATGATAATTAGCGTTCTCATTACTAATATTGTAACTTGTCACACACGCTCGATATGCGAGTCAGGATGTTCCAGTGACGGTCAGGGGTGGAGACTTTTTATTCCTCAGCCAGCCTGTTTTAGCTGCCTGGCATCCCAAGGCTCCAGGGGCAGTCAGTGCATGATCTGGTTTTTAAATTCAGCCAAACGCTCGAGCAGAGCCACCCACGGACCCTCCCCAGATCCCGCCAGGAAGTAACGCAGAGAAATCCTGTTTGCACGTCGTCCTTCCCCACCGGCCCGGCTCGGGTACAACATGCAGGGTGCTTTTTATAGAGTGACTGTGGATACTGAGAGCAGGGGGAAAAGAAACCCCACGTTCCTGTGCCTGGAAGAGATCCATGGGATTGCTGTGGGCTGACACGTGTAACGGAGACGGCACGGAACTGCTGGGCAGTGCCAGGACCAGCCAGGAGCTCTCATGTGCTGCGGCCTGGGCCCCTCTGTCAACAGCCAGATGGAAAGGGATGAGGCTTGTGCTGGCTTGTAGAATCCCAGAATTTGAGGCCTCAAAGCTCATTCCATTCCACCCCCCCTGCCATCATCGCAGAGGGCTCCAAGCCCCATCCAGCCTGGCCTCGGACACTTCCAGGGATCCAGGGGCAGCCACAGCTTCTCTGGGCACCCTGTGCCAGGGGTTCTCCACCCTCTGAGTAAATACCCTGCCTGCTCAGAAGCCCCTGGTTGCTGTTGTGCAGTGAGGTGCTGTCCAGAAGGTTTATGAGCAAAGGAGACAAAAGCTGGTCGAGTGGTCTCAAGCTCTCAGCCTTAGTAGGAAACTGCTGGTCCTGAAAAGCATCTCTGGGCCACTCTGTTGTCTTCCCTCAGTGGAGAACAGGCTGATGCTGGCAAAGCTGAGTTCTGCAGCCACTCTGTCTCGTTTTTAAAAATCTTCTCTCTGAGGTTTGCCCATGGTTGCCCGCAGTTCATCCTCAGGGATGTGAGGAGGAAAGTTAAAGCTAAAGCTTTGGCCACCGAGGCTGCCACGTCCCCGAGGGATGACCTTGCACGTGCCCCTGTCACCGTATCCAGGAGGGAACTTGGATCCTCTGCATTGTCACTGGGTGGGGGGGAGGGGTTGGTTTTGGAAAATCCTTTGGCTTTTCCTTCTCCTGGCCTTGCTTGGCCAGGCATTTCCCATTTGTAGTTTTACTTTTTTCTATCATTATCACAGTGGGAAGATTTTACTCCTTTGTCACTGCAACTCCCATCCATCTGGTTTTTTTTTGTTGTTTTTTTTTTTTTTTAGCTTTAATTCTGCATTTCAAACTCCAAAGGGACAAATCTGAGTCATTAATGCTGATTTTCTCTACCTCTTGCTCCTGCCTTTCTCCCTGCCTCTCCTGAAATTTTACTTCTACACCTGTGTAGAACCTCTCCTCTACTCCGGGTGTCCTTTAAAGATAATTTTTAGTTGCTCATCGCTTCGCTCCAGGAATTCAGGTAGGCCAGGGTGATTTGCATCAGGTTGAAAGATCTGAATACATGGAAAACTATTTAAATAACCTCTCCGTTCCCAGTTCTGCCCTTCATTTTTAAACTCATCAGAGTTAATTATAGTCAGGCTGCTTGCAGTTTTCTTTAAGACCTCATTGAACGTTTCAGCCTTCCATTTCTCTCCATTTCTTGTCTTTTTTAAGTGGTGAAGTTGTATTTCCCTTTCCTCATCTGGTTTGGTTTTGTTCTGGATGGACTTGGTGATCTCAAAAGAACAGAGGTCTTTTCCAATCTTGACAATTCTCTGGTTCTGTGAAATTGTTCATTTTGCTGCTTCATCTTTTCCGAGGGTTTTTATCTATCATGTTTCTGGTTTATTCTGGACTGAAGTTGTAAACATTTTGCCTTTGTTTTGCTATTTTCAACATCTTTAAATCCTGCAAGCTCAGCTACTTCCAAACCTGTCCTAGCTATATTTTCTGAATAATTTAAACAACTCTTTGGAACAGATTAAGATAAAAAACAAAGTGTTCAAGTCTCCATCAATGAATTATGGCTTCGTCTCGTTAATTAATGAGTAGAAATGCCCATCTGGAAATGAAGCTACACGAAATGTTCCCTGACTCAAGCCATGAATCAGCCAGGCTGGTGTCTGCTTCCCTCCAGGCTCGGTGGACAGAGCACTTTGTCGCAGAGTTTTGGGGAAATCGTCAGGCTGATTCACACACAACCAATTTGAGAGGATGTTTCCTTGCCAATTTTGTTTGGTAGCTTAGGACCAATTTGGCCAGCAGAGAGCTGGGGAATATTCTGTAGCTCGTCTGGGCTGTCTCAGTATTCAAACCAGGGTTTGTGGCTTGTGAGAAGAGTCAAACCCCGATTGCATGGCTTGACCTCTTTGCACTGCGCCAGCAGCTGCACATCCTTGTGCTGAGGGAGGACACCAGAGATTCAGGGGTTTATTTTTTGTTTTATTTATTTTATTTTGTTTTATTTGGCTTTATTTGGACAGCAAAGACAGAACCTTGGCCTTGGATAGCACGGTTTTGCTTCAAGCGTTTCAGGTGTCTGTGCTTTAAGAGATGTTCCTGAATGTTCTGCTGTGATTAATCTAATACTCATTTTGAAATAAAGATTGCAAAGCATTGGTTTGGTGGGGTTGTTTTTGTTTTCTTTTTTTAAATGAGTGAAAAGAATTCACGTATTTATTTCTTAGAATTAAACCCCCAAATTGGATTTGTCTCACAGAGCACCTGGGTGCTGCTACAGGGCTCTGTTTTGTCCATGGGTTCTTCTCTGAAGGAACATCTTTATCTGAAAATGGCCAGCAGAGAAGCTGAAAATACTCTGCTCCCCAGGAAAACTGGGTATTTTCTGGGCTGTGCTCTCCACTGACTCTGGAGCACCTGATGGCTTGATTATATTTAAAAAAGGGATGTTTAGCTCTTCCCCTTCCATCTGGGTGTAGTCACTGGAGGTGAACCCAGGCAAGACACGGAGAAGTCCCCAGCTGTGCTTTCTCTCCACAAAAACAGAGAAAGCAGGGAGAAGAAATCTTAATGTTTTTCTAACACTGTCCTTTCCCTGAGAGAGATGGGGTGGCTTCTTTGATGTCTCCAGACAGGGTTTGGTTTGATCCTATCAGAGGTGCAGCACAGAAAGGGGTTGGAGGGGAAAAGTGAGACAGACTGGCAGAGGTGGAACAAATAGGTTTGAGATAAATTTTCTGTATCCCAGGGTTCATAATTACACTGAAAACATAATTTAGCCTTTTTTGCTTCAGCTCTTCTGGGAAGGGAATTGGTGACTAGAAACTCAGGTGTGGCAGTCTCCAACACTGGTTGTTCTGTTTAACTCTACCTGGATGCAAGATACAATCTTGGAAATATTTTAAATAGGGAACTGCTTCAGCAAGATGGATTTGTGCATCTCATTTACAAAGTATGTTTTTAATGCCTTTCTGAAATCCAAACTTATGCAAAATGGGGCTTGTTATGCATGTCTCTGCATTTTAATCTCCTGCAGTGATTTGTCAGTTTTCCTTAACGTCTCCCTGGCATATTCCAGCCATTCTTCAACTTTGCTCCGTGGGGCTGCGTCTCTGTCTTACCTCAGTTCTCACAGCAAGGAAGGAATCAGAGTTTAGTTGTTTTCTGGTAAGGTTTGTGAGCTGACATGCCTATTTCCTCATCCTGGGATCAGCACCAGTTGTGGACTTAGAGACCAGGAAACCCTGAGTGTCATTTGGGATAGAGTCTTCTTTATTTTCTGCTTTAGCTGTCTTGGGAATGTTCTTCTTTCCATTGATTTGTGCTACTTGTGTTTCTGCTCTGCATCGATAATTGGTTACTGATTTTTTTTTTTTTTTCTGCTTGGAATGGCTAAAAATAGCTCAGCTACCCAAAGTGTTGATGTGATTTTATTTTCTTTCCCCCCTCCTCTTTCCAGATGGGCTTTCTGGCAGAGACCAGCCAGTGGAGCTGTTGAATCCACCTCGAGTGAACCACATGCCCAGCTCTGGTAAGGAAAAAAAACCTCCTGTTAAACCTGGTTCCTGTTCTGGGGGGTGCAGGAAAATGCTCTGCAGCTCTGCCTTGCGAGTGGGAGAGCAGAATGCAAATGCAGGATGCTGGAACAGAGTCTGTTAGGACTTGCACACCTCTGCTTTCCCAGGCTGGGAGAGTGGGATTTGGGAATGGAGCACAGCAGTCCTGGGAGTCTTGCGGGGGGCTGAGAGGAGCCCAGCCTGGTGGGAGATGCTTGGTTTGCCTTAGAAAGGAGAGGACAGGAGAAGAAAGCAGCAGCTGAACGAGTCCTTTCCCAGGCCAGAAGGAGGTTTTGGAGCTGCTGCTCTCATTAGGGAGAAGGAACAGGGAGCCAAGGCCGGGCTGATCAAAGCGTGTCACGCCGGGCTCTGGGCTGTTTGCTGTTCTCCCTCTCCTAATGATCCTGCCACGGCATCTCCTGGGGCTTGTCCTCCTGCTTCTCGTCCTGGCTGCTCCTCGCTGAGCTGGGAGAGCTCTTAGAGCTCAGGGCTGCAGCTCTACAAGTGATGGAAACCAAAGTTCTGCTCCCAGTACATGTAATTCTGTGGGAAAAATCTGCTGCTGGCTTTTGCGTTTGCCCCTTCTCTCTTGCAGGTACGAGCAGATATCTGTATCAGGGGTGATAGGATGTAGCAAACGTTATCTACTCTGCAGGGAGCAGCTCAGATCTTCCAAACCCCCAACTTTCCCTTCTCTGTTGCCTTCCAAAATACCCTCAGGCCCTTTTCTATTAAGGATGAGATCTCGCAGAAGATCTGAGCACTTCTGGTAGTGCCAGTTGGAAAGATGTAAACGAAGTTTATTCAAAACAACTTTGGTACGCTGGGAGGGGGAGAAAAAAAGTGGGCTGTGACATAACCTAGATTTTTGTGGACTTAAATGCTTATCTGGGGAAGGAAGCTTTCAAGGAGGTAGAGTTGTTGCATTGGGGGAGAAAAGGAAGAGATGGTTGTTTACCCAGGCATGGGCGTTTGACTTCAGATTCTGAGAAATCTCTCTTCCCTCCGTGTGCTCCCAAACGTGTCTGTGAGGTAAGGGAGGTTCTATTTTCCTAACCCTCAGAGGGATTCTCCTTTTAAAGTCGCTGTGGTAGCACAGGTCAGCTTACAGGTTTTACTGCCCACCTCGGTCGTGCTCTGGGTTGGATTCTGTGGCTCTGTGGATCATTGGCCAGGACTGTGAAAGGGATGGGTTTCAATCCTCTGTCCCTTTATTTCGGTATTGATTTTGCTTGCTGGTTAAGTCTAATGTTTCTTTTTGAGGTATTTCAGGCCAAAGTGCTGGTTGAGAGCTTGGGGAACTTGGTGGTAGAGTCTGGTTCTGGCTGTTTTTCCCCTGGTGAAGTGAGGCTGTTTAATGAGGCCGTGCAGGATTCAGGGAGTTCTTGCTGTTTGGACTCCATTTTGAGTATTTTTAACAGCTCACCTCTGTGCTTTTGGGAAAACAATGAGGCAGGGATCCCTGGGGAGCTGTGCTGGTGTGAAGCGGGTGGAATGAGAGATGGGAAGCACTGCTTCTTTGTCAAATGATTCTCCCAGTAACTGAGCTGTGGGAATGGAATTCAGGCTGGGAGAGCTGGGGGTGCTCACCTGCAGAAGAGGAATCTCCAGGGAGACCTCAGAGCCCCTTCCAGGGCCTAAAGGGGCTCCAGGAGAGCTGGAAAGGGACTTGGGACAATGCATGAAGGGACAGGACACAGGGAATGGCTTCCCACTGCCAGAGGGCCAGGATGGATGGGATATTGGGAAGGAATTGAAGCCCTGTGAGGGTGGGCAGGCCCTGGCACAGGGTGCCCATAGAAGCTGTGTCTGCCCCTGGATCCCTGGAGGTGTCCAAGGTCAGGTTGGACACCAGGGCTTGGAGCAACTTGGGGCCCATGGCAGGGGGTGGAATGGGATGACCTTGAAGATCCCTTCCCACCCAACCCATTCTGGGATTGCCATGTCCGCTTTTTATCGTTCTTGTCTTTAGGAGTTTGCTGCAGATCTTTCTGAGAGAAGAAAGGAGAAGTAACACCAAGCATTGCTCTGGAAAAACAAGTTTTGTGTGGGATTGTCGGGTGGTGTTCCAAGTCTCAGGCATGACTGGAATAATGGTTTTAAGAAACAGCTTAAGGAAAAAAATTGCTTGATTATGTCCTGTGATATTTTGTTTAAAACATTCTCCTGCCCTGGTCAGGGTAAGGTTGAATAAACGTGAGTGGTTGATGAGCTTTTATGCTGCATTTCTATTTCAGATAAAATCACTGCGGTGTGCTTGTAGGAAACCAAAATGTTTTTCTCTTTACCACGAACCAAGTGAAAGAGAGGTTTGACCCTCGTTAGTTGTTTTTCTCTGATGTGAAATGGTGAGAAAGTTCTAAAAATCCTCTGTCCTGCAGAACATTTCAACTCCAAACCAAGAAATACTTACGGTAATTTTATGAAATGGTTTTTAGGAGTGAATTTGATTGAATAGAACTGAGTTCAGTCATCGTCAGTGAAAATTATTTCTGTCTTCTTTTCTGTATAAATTAGGGATTAATTGGAGGAAGGGAAGCACTTTCCCTTTTCAAAGACGTACCACCCGTAATTGGTGCTTCTGAATTTCTGAGGTGCTCGCAGAAGTACAACAAGACAAAGGCCCCCACAGCCCACGTCCTGCTCAGGAGTACAATAATCATCAGTTTGATAACTCTGCCTCGGCCTCCCAAGGATCGCTGTGCCTTTGGCCTGGGGGAGGAAAAGGAATAAATTAACTTTATTGAGCAACGTTGCTTCCCTTAATTCTTT
>WEIU01024052.1:450685-496556 GCA_013389925.1 Aegithalos caudatus
AAAAAAAAAAAAAGATGTTGATGTATGTAGGAATAAATGGTTTGTACCAGCCTCTGAACTAATATTGTCCCTTGATTTTGCAGTTAGAGATTAACCCATGTCAGCTTGGGAACAGCATGAGGTTTTGTCGTGCCCCAGAAGTAGCTTACCCCTTAGGCTTTCCTTTAGTGTTAAAAATATCCTGATATGTAATATGGATGTGTACAAAAAGCCCAGGATGGGGAAGAAATCCATCCAGACCCTCCAAATTATCGTCAAAAGTGAGTTCTGGGAAAAATCCATTTTGATGTCACAACTGTACACTAAGCAGATTCAGTTCTGTCCTCTCATTAGGTTATTGAAGAGCTGCAGCTCTTATTGTCAGCCTTGGTGTGATAATTTTACCACCATTTAGATGCTGTGGTGCAAGATAAGATTCCCAGAGAAGCTGTGGCTGCCCCTGGATCTCTGGAAGTGTCCAAGGCCCAGGCTTGGAGCACCCTGTGGAAGGTGTCCCAGCCCATGGTAGTGGTTGGGCTTTGAGACCCTTCCCACCCAAATCATTCCATGATACCAAGGCAGCAGAGGAGCTGCAGCTTAAAGCCTTGAGAGTTTACATCAGCTCAAGGTTATATTTCCTGCAATACTTATGATTTATTAATATTTGTCTTTCATTTCCAACCCTAAACTAAATGGACAAACCGTGCATGCAGTGACAGTGAAAGGAATGTTTACCTGCTGGAGGCTCTCCTGGAGCCCAGCCTCAGAGCCACTCCCCAGCAAGGAAAGCCCTGCACAGCCCTTCAGACAGCTCCCTGATTTCCACAGAGGATTTGCTGAACTGCTGTGCTTCCATTGAAAGTCCTTTGCAGTCAGTAAACTTGGGGTTATTTATGCAGGAGAGGGGAGGGAACTGCCACATCTAGAGGCTCTGAGCAGCTCCCTGCAGAGAAGCAGGGAAATTCAAGCTTGAGAACCTCTTTTCTGGACTAATACTGTCCCCAAACTCACATTTTGTTGGTCATGGGGTAATTTAAGGGCCCTCTAGCTCTGCCTGAGCACTTTATGCATGTGCAGGGATGTATGGAAAAGGGTGAGCATTTTGGCCACCTCTGCCTCAACTTCAGCATCCATGTTCCACATGGAATTAAACCACTTCTCTAGCCAAGCTGGGAATCAGAGAATCACAGACTGGCTTGGGTTGGAAAGGACCTTAAAACCCTTCTTATCCCGTGGGCAGGGACACCTTCCACTATCCCAGGTTGCTCCAAGCCCTGTCCAACCTGGCCTTGGACACTTCCAGGCTTCCAGGGGCGGTTCTGAACTGATCTGATGCTGGAGCCCAGAATGTGAATATCCTGATCCCCGTGGGTTGGGAAGAGACAGAGCCCGTAGCTCCTCAACTCTGCTTTGTTGTCTTTTGTCTCAGAAAATGTATTTATCTGTCATGATTTATCTGTCTCCTTTCTTACCCATGAGGAAATGGTTATCAATTGGAGGAGCTGGCATGAATTATTAATGATTATCCCTCTTTTAACAGCTGAAAGCAGCACTTAAATGCGAAGCTCTTGAATGCAGCGCTGGTTTCCTGGATGAAAGGCAGGAAAGTTTGCTCTGCTGCAAGTCTCAACTTGCTGTTTTCCTTTCTTCTTCCCTCACCTTGCTTAGTTCATTAATTCACACTGATCAGCTCCGGAATTCACTGGATTCTCTTCGTCCTGACTCTTCACCAAGTGTTATTTTCAAAAATAAGGATTCTCACCGATTCCCTACCACAGGAAAGGTTGTTGTGTGCTTTTGATTTATATAAAAGCAGGTGATGAAGGGAAGAGCCTTTGAATGCTAAAACTCTGTGAAGAAAACTTAGTGAAGGAGGAAATGGCAGGATGCGAGCAGGCGTGGAAAGGCTCCCTTGAATGGTTATTCAGGAATTTGTTCCCATTCCCTCTGGCTTTGCTAAAAATAGCAGTACTGTGTGCTGAATGAAAAGTGATAAATGTTTCATGGAAATTGATCATGGATTGAGGCCTTCCTTGGGGAAAAAAATTCTGTGTGCCTCAGATGGGATCCTGGAGGCCACGTCTTGTCTGCCATGTATGTTTGCAGCCTGGGTGTTTTAGCTGGGTTTGCAACCTCAAGGAGGTAATCAGGGTGAAATCTTTGTTGTTTTGCTTCTATTTCATTCTCAGTCCCTTCTCTTTTTTGAGGCAACGCTCATCCTGGGTCTGTAGTGTTCCAACACACCCCTGTACTTGATTCCTCTTTTCCATCAGCTTCCCCTGACAGAAGGATGTGAGCTTTGGCTGGAGGATGAGGATGGACTGCCCTGTTATTTCCAGGGGCCGTGTTTCCTTTGTCTGCCTGCTCTTTCCATGGCTGTGCCCTGCACTGCAGAGCTCCCCAGGGTGCTTTCTGCCAAAATTAACTGGGGGGTAGTTTATTGCTGAAGGGGAAAGAGCAGCCACCTGCGTTCCCAGGATTTTAGGAATTCCTCTTCTAGCACAACACACGTTTATCAAGATCCTGGAGGCTCTTCCCTGGTGTATATTGATTTTCCGGGCTATATTTGGATCTGCTTTGTCTTTGGGCAGTGGAGGGAATATCAGGTGAATGTTTTGTGCAGCGATGCCTAAAATACAGCAGCAGTCTCCAGATGCTTCTCTGGGGAATTGCTGATGGTTCATTAAAGAGACCTCTCCTTGTTGCCCAGAAGCAGTGCCTGCCCCTGGATCCCTGGAAGTGCCCCGGCTCAGGTTGGACATTGGGGCTTGGAGCAACCTGGGACAGTGGAAGGTGTCTCTGCCCACAGCAGGGGGTAGAATGGGATGGGCTTTGAGGTCCCTTCCAACCCAGACCATTCCATGATTCTGTGATTAAGTATCTCCTCGTTTGGCTTAACTGATACCTTGTGATCCAAACCACTTAATCATCACTACTTTTCCATCTGTTTCTCATTCAAGGAATTGTGTCATATCAGATGATTCATTCATATTTGATTAGAGATTTCATTATAAGCTGGCCTGAAGTTCTTATGATCTAATGAAAGGCTTTGGAATCACTGATTTGGAACTGCAGTTGTAACATGCAGAGTAAATGTACTGCATGTTTTGATGATGCTTTTCCTAGGTACTTTTTAAAGCTCTGACAATTCTTGCCAGTGAATTGTGTACATTGAATTTAAAAAAAAAAGTTTCTGATGAAATGCAATGATCTTTTTCATTGGAGAGAGGAACTCCAAGTCCCAACTCCTATGGGGCTTCTCCAAGTTGCACTGAATGACCAAACAGTGACATTTAGGTCAAAACTTGCCTTTTTTGACGCATTTACAATCCTGCTTGTAGACAGTCACACTGTCATGATATTAATGAATCTCTTGACGATCCTGAGTTGTCCTGCTTAAGTGACATATGGGAGGCTTTTTATTTTCACTGAGTGCAGTCATCTGCCACCTGTGTGCAAATTGTTCCTCACATTAAGTAAACTACTACAGTATATTTTTTCAAGAAACAGATGAAGCAATTGCAGTAATGTATTTTTAAAGCGTTCAGGGGGCAGGGTTGGAGGCGTTTGCCCAGGGGGTGCTGGGACTCCGATTATACGGCTCTGGCCAGGCACGGGTGGGGTTTGGTCCCTCCATTTCTGAAACCCTCCTCTGACAAGCAGTGGGGTTTTCTGTTTGTTTTCTGCTGGCAGAACGGGCTCTGGGACGAGCTCTGTGGCTCTGCAGCGGGTTTGGGAAGGTGTTTGTGACGCACTGAGGGGGGAAAGTAAGTGCAGCCAGCTCCTGCCTGTCCCCAGTAATCCTGGGAGCTGCTGTGCCTGTCACTTAAATGGGACCTTTTTTAGGGTGGCATTAGGCCTGCCCTGTCTGCCTCAGCCCAGGGTGGATCAGAGGGGTTTTGCTGAGCTGAGCAGCAGAGTTTTGCTGGTAAAACTCAGCTGAGAGCATGGCAGGAATTCCCTTCACACGATGTGCTGCAGCGCTCAGGTTCCCCTCACGAAGGTGGCTGGCTGAGCCCTGGGGTCCAGCAGCACCTTGACTGGGTACCTCCAAACACTCAGAAATCACAGAATCCCAGGATACTTGGAGTAGGGAGGGATCTCAAAGCTCATCTCATCCCACCCTCTGCCATGGGCAGGGGATGCCTTCCACTACCCCAGGCTGCTCCAAGCCCCAGTGTCCAACCTGGCCATGGACACTTGCAGGGATCCAGGGACAGCCACAGCTGCTCTGGGAATTCTAGCCCAGCCCTTCCTCACCCTCACAGGGAAGAAGTTCTCCTCAATATCCCATCTAACCCTGCCCCTCCTTCTGCTTACTGGCTTTATAGTGGGGATAGAGCAGGAACTTGGGAGCAGCCCCCAGCTCTTGCCCTGGAGCTCAGCCAGACCATGGTGTCCAGGTTGCCACTCCAGTGGAATTGCATGTGTGGGGGTATTTGACCTCACAAACCATGTTTTGGGCTCAGATGTTCCAGAGGGAACGGCTCCTTGTCCCCCTGTCCTGCCTTGGATGTTCTATGGGATCTGAAAAGATGCCAGCTTTTCCTGGTGGGAAACACCAGGCCCGATCTTGGACCAAATGTTGTGCTGGCAAAGTACCACTGGAATATTATCAAAAAAAAAAACCCCTAACCACGGTATCAAATGTTTGATGCCACGTTTGAGGTATCAAACGTTTTTATAGACGGAAAAAAATGAAATTCCTTTCACGTTCCATGTAAATCCCCGATACAGGGATTTGTATATACTTATATATGTATATATATGTGTATATATTTGTATTACGCTCGTGTAATCCCTGTCCCAGGGATTTATCGTGTCTTGAATTAGTGCTCAACAAAACTCAGATCCCTCTCCCCCGTCCCTGGCTGTGCCTGTAACAAAGTCTCTAAAGCCTCGGGAGTTCAAAGCCCGTCAGAACGGGTGGGTTAGGAGATAACTCTGTGGAAAAGGCAGAAGGAAAGGCTGTCACTGAAAAAGAAGTAAATAGGTTAAAAAAAAAATAAAAATCCCTTTTGGGAACTTGAGGACTGTACCTTGGTGACCCCACGCTGGCGTGGAGCAATCCTTAAAATTGCAGAGAAGGAAATTCTAGAATTCTCCGGAGTTTCCTTTCTAGGATGGCAGCACAGGGAAAGGTTTAACTTTTGTTTCGACTCCGGATACACGATCTGGCCGTGTCCCGACACTGATAGGAGACGGGAATGACATGGCAGGGAAGGTATTGTCTGTGTTGACACGAGTATCAGGTGTCCTGGGTGAGCAGCCAGGAAACTTCATCTGGTTCCATGTGCAGCCAAACGTGCAGTGTGTCCGTAAGGAGCCCTGCCACCTCCATCCCTGCAACAGGGCATTGGGAGAACCACCACCCAAACTGGCCCTTCTTGATTTGGGAACACCTGCATTAATCCGCTCTGAAGGGGATTTCAGTCATGCAAGACACCGTTTCCCCTTCCCTTTCCCAAATACTCCCTCACAGGTGCCAGCTGTGCACTGTCAGGGTCAATCATGTGGGGTTTTACTCATATCCCAAACCCCCTGTATTTGTTGGATAATCTCTGTTTTCTCTTTTCAGCAGAATTTGTGTTCCTTGGCACACGGGGAACCTTGGGGTTGTGCTGTTGTTTGCTGGGTTGGGAAAGGCTCTTTGCAGCAGAGAAATAGAAAATGCAGTTACTTGGCAACTTGTCTCTGTACATCACCAAACCCCACCAAATTCCTGCATCTTGTAAATACTCATATGCTCAAATATTCATGGACTTTTGCCACGCAAAAGGTTTTTTTGCTCTATTTCTCCCAGGCTTAGCAGTGTATATTTTTCCTTATTGCTTTGGGTTTTTTTTTTTTAATTTTATTATTTCTTTATTATTATTTTAAAATAGTTTGGGCTTCAGTGCAGAGATCTGGCTACGTGTTCTAACAAAGTTAGTGCTGCTGGTTAGGATGCTGGTACAGGGGATACATCATAGTTCTGTTATACAAGGGAAAAATCACTTTTTAAGTGAGGTGCATGAGGTGACAGACAAATAAGAATTACAGGTGATTTAAAAATCACCATAGTATTAAGACAAATGCCAGTCCTTCCAAAGCAGCTTTAACAGGAGTTTCAGACAGTCCTGGAGCATGGTGGATATTAAGTTTTCGAGCCGTGTAGGATGTGCTTTACTCTTTATCCCACTAAAGAAGTTCTTGCACAGGATGAGAATTTCATCTTCTGAGTTGTTGTTGCATAATGCAGGGTGGTATTTACACCTTGGAATTAAATATTAACTGTTGGTTTCCACCCAAATGCTGCTTTACATCTGAAGTCCTGAGCTGTGCCTCTTTGGGTGGGTATGGCAGGTATTGAGGACAGGTTTCCTTTCCAACCCAAATAATTCCATTATTTTTTGCAGCCCATCACTCCAGGTTCTCCTTTACCTGTAAAAACACATTCAGACTCCTTGGGCAAAGCTGCCTGAAGGTGTGCAGCACTTTGCAGGAAGCTGAACTTGTTTGCTCTTTAAGCCACTGAAGACCAGATCTGGGCACAAATGCTAATTTTGAGACGCTGATCTCCACGAGCAGCAGATATTCAGTCTTACACGCGCCAGATGGGTTTGCTGCTGGCATCACTTGTGAGATTATGGTCAAAACAAGGACAAATCCGCTATAAAATTCCAAGACCTGACTGAATAATTTTGTGTTTGCCTGCCCAAGGATCAGCTAGTTGTCACAGTGCTTTATTTTGTTGCTGTCAGTGTAGTAAAGCTCCTTCAGGCATCTGAGATGGGCTGGCAGTGGGAGGAGAGGCCTTGCAGCGAAGGATCTCTCCCACCTCAGGTTTCATTTACTAATAAGCTTTGTATCTTTTTAAATTTTTTTATTAAGATCATTGTAGAATATTGCCAAGCTTTTGGGCCTGCAGTAGAGTTGGAAGAGGGACTTTTTACAACGACACTGAGTGACAGGACAAGGGGGAATGGGTTCCCACCGACCACCCCCAAGCCTTTGCTGGGCCCTTTTCCCATTATCCAGGAGTGTTCTGTATTTCCACTGGGATGATGCAAAATCAAGCTGCTGCCGATTCCGACGTCTCCCAGTTCGTGTACGGCACCAAGGATTTCAGAAACAACACTTTCCTTGAGCAGAAATCAAGGCAGATGGTAAAACCAAGTGACCTACAAAACATAACAAGTTTTCTCCCCAGAAATGTACAGTACAAACAAATGTACTGTCACCTAAAAATACCGAGATGGCATTTCTGACAGAGTGATGATCATACAGGGAAGTCAGAGTTTGTGTAAGGTCAGGAATGAATTTTGCATCCTCTAAAATACATGCTGGTGATCAAACTGACTGTAACTTGCTTCAGACTCGTTTCTTCCTTCTTGGAACTTGGTTTGCCTGGGTTTGTCTGGTTCTGTTGGATCTGTAAATCAAGTTATTGTCTAAAACTGCCTTTGCTGGTGTGAACATCTCAGTGTCTTGTGGCCAAGAGCACACTGGTCTGGACAGTTTGTTATTTTCCTCTGAAAATTGGCCCATCTTCCTTTCTATTAGTCCCTCACGGGTCCGTCCTCACACAGGCAAGAATCATGGAATCACTAAACCTGGACAAGGTCTTTTCCAGTTTTCCATGCCACATCCGCACGGCTTTTGAACGCTTCCAGGTGTGGTGGCTCCACCCCTGCCCTAGGCAGCCCATTCCAAGGCCTGACCACCATTTCAGGGACGAAAGTTCCCCGAATTCCTCCTCTGGCCCAGCCTGAGGCCATTCCCTCTCCTGTCCCTGTTCCCTGGGAGCAGAGCCTGTTCCTTTCCCTGGACATGCTCCAGCCCTTCAACATCCAGTTCCTGCAGCTTCACCCCTTCCTCATTTTTCAAATATCACTTCTGGACCCCAAGCACCTTGTGCACAGACAGTGAAGTCCGTGTGAAATCTCCAGGGCCTGGGATCCGTGGCCAGGAGCTGGTGCTGCCTCACGGTCCCAGCCAAAGCCGGGCTCCGCAGTTCAAGGGCGCTGCCCTGAGCGAAGCAAACTTGAGGCAAATGGGCTGTGAAGTGGAAATGTGGAAATGAAAACAGGCGAAATCACGGGAGGATTAGGCTGCGGTGATTTAAGGCAGCTTTATTTCGGGGTGGAAACACTGACGCAGGATTTAACGCACTTGGAGTTTGGCTCGTTATCTCCCTCGTTAAGAGGGGTGGTCTGACACAGGCATACATCTCTTTGCAGACCTTTCTATATGCAAAAAAATGGTAATAATGGCATTTTGGAAACTCTGTTCCCTGTGCTGGCTCCTTGGGCTGATCAGCTGGGAGAGCAGAGGGGCTTCCGTAGGCGTCACGTCCTGTGGGCTTCTGGAGCGTTGGGAGGTGCATAGCCTGGGATTCACATAGAAAATACAGATACAGCAACTTGGGCTAGTGCAAGGTGTCCCTCACCTATGGGACAAGCCCCATCCAACCTTGGACACTGCCAGGGATGGGGCAGCCACAGCTGCCCTGGGTGGCGTTTTCACTCCTGGTGTTCTGATCTATGGATATTTCAGCTGGTCCGGATTTCCCTGGAAGGATGACTTGTTTCTATAACCTTTTGGAGGAAGGGGCGGGGCTGCTGAACTTGAGGGCTGACCCTGCAGAGCGCTGGGCTTCATGAAAGTGGCCTGAAAATCAAATACAGTTAATGTAAAATGTGGTTTGCTTGGCAGAGAAGGGATTAGCTGTGTATTGGTGTCAAGCAGGAGTTTTACTTAAAGAAGGTTTTGGTAGTGATTATCTGTATTCTTTGAAGCTTCTTTATACAGTGTTTTGGCCAGGAATGTTGGAACGAACCTGGATGTGCCATTTCCATTATTTATTGCTAATACCCAGGGTGTGTAGTACTTGAGGGAGGCAGCAGATAAGACATTGCCATCTCTGCTTGCCTCCAGATACCACTGAATCAGATTTAACCTCCTTAGACTTGCTTTTAAAAGCCTTCCTTTTCAGCTTGCCTCCTGCAGCTGTTCCTCAGCTGCTGCCTGGATGTCCTTTTTATCTCTTCCTTCCAACTTTCCCAGTGCCTTTTGTCCGTGGGGTCCTCCTAAGCTTGGCTCAGCTGATTCCCTGAACCCTCTTCAGCTCCTTCCCCATGTCCTTTATCTTTTCTCAGTGCTCTGAAAAGTGAGTCACCGTTATTTTGGGTATGTATAGGAGCTCCATCCTTATATAGATATTTTATGTCTCTCACCTTCAGGCTTCTCACAGCATCCTGTTTCTTTTTGTGGAAGGATCAGGCTGCAGTCGACTCCTTGGCAGGGAAGTTTGGTGCCTGAACATAGCTGGAGCAGAGTTGTAGCCTCCCACTGAAAGAGGCAGGCACCATTTTATTTGCCAGAATCCCTAAACCCTGTATTAGGTCCAAGTTTGGCAGCTGAGGTGGCATTTTTAAGCAAGACAATCCAGAATTGATCAGAATTTCTGAGGGAGGACTCTATCCCCTCTTGCTGTGGTTGTAGTAGATGCAGTGTAGGTGTATTGTGGTTTGGGAAACTGCTTACCAGGCTCAGCAGGCAACCACCCAACTCAGAGCTTTTAGTAAAAGAAATGGGAGGTTTAAGTCTAGAAGCTTCCAGGGACATTATTAAGATGTTCTCTTTGTTAATCCACCGAGGTGTTTATTCCTTAGGAAGGCAAGTTTAAAATGAGTTGGAAAACAGCATTCAGGGAATCACAGAATCACAGAATGATTTGGTTGGAAGGGACCTTAAAGCTCATCCAGTGCCACCCCTGCCATGGGCAGGGACACCTTCCACTGTCCCAGGTTGCTCCAAGCCCCAGTGTCCAACCTGGCCTTGGACATTTCCAGGGATCATGGGCAGTCACAGCTTCTCTGGGCACCATGTGCTAGCACCTCCAACAGCCCCCAGCCAAGAATTTTTTCCCAATATACCATCTAACCCTGCTCTCTGGCAGTGGGAAGCCATTCCTCCTTGTCCTGTCCCTCCATCCCTTGTCCCAAGTCCCTCTCCAGCTCTGGAAGGGGCTCTGAGGTCTCTCTGGAGCACTACCCTCTCCAGGTGTACATGCCCAGTTCTCGCAGCCTGGCTCCAGAGCAGAGGGGCTGTATCCTTTGGCACCCTCTGAACTTGTTCCAGCAGCTTCACATCCTTCTTATGCTGGGGGTTCCAGAGCTGGAGACGGCTCTGCAGGTGAGCTCTCACCAGAGCAGGGTAGAGATGGAGAATCCCAGTGAGATTCCTTGTGAGGAATATCTGAAACTCTTTACAACCACATCAGCATTTAACCTGTTGTGTTGTGTCAAAACTCACCTTCAGGCTGACCCCTGTGTGGCTCTGGCTCTGTTTGAGGAGCAGCACCTGGCTGCTTGTGCCGAAGGAAAATGCCAAGGCTGGTCAGATTTTCAGCAGAAGTAGCACTGAGGTTTTGTGCCGTGTCTAAAAGGCCACCTGGTGTCGGTGGTTTGGGCATAAATGCCAAGAGAAAGCTCCCTTTGGTGAGAACA
Organism: Aegithalos caudatus; assembly: GCA_013389925.1. NCBI lineage: Eukaryota > Metazoa > Chordata > Aves > Passeriformes > Aegithalidae > Aegithalos > Aegithalos caudatus. The sequence goes on from WEIU01024052.1 coordinate 461,158, forward strand.
GTCCGTGACCTGGGGAATCCTTGTCGTTCCCCATGCTGGCATGGGGAATGCAGGGAGCAGCTGCCCTCATCCTTTAGGATTTGGGTAGCAGGCTCCTGGGTTTTAATGTATTCAGTTCATCTGGTGGGTGCTGTGGGGAAAAATGGAAAATGTCTGTTTTTTAAGAGAAATCTTCAGTCAGGTGTGTTGGTGTGTGTTTTGGTGTGTGCATCCAGGAGGGGCAACCCCTGCCTGTTCTCCCAGAATAAAAAGGTGCTTCAGTGCCATTTCTCTGTGCTCTCCAGGGGTTTGAATGGGTTGGTGTTACTTGAATTTCTCTAGGAAACTGCCTGTGTTTGACACTCCCTTAAAATACTTGGGGGGTTTTTTTGGTATTTTAGTATGTACCTTCATTGTACTGAGTGGACAACAAGTAACATCCTGGTCCTAATGCAGCTGATACCTGAGTATATCCATTATTTGGAAGTAAAGCCCTTCCAGAGGGCCACAGGAAGCTGTGGGCTACTTGCCCATTTGGATGGGCTTCTCTTCCACCATGGTCTGGATTTCTACTCAAAACTGCAGCCTTTGAGCAACCTATGAATTTTCAAGATCTATGCAATAGCATTCCTATTACAATTTGCTCTTTAGGTATTCCTTTAGCTGCTTTATTTCTGTCACGATGGAGGAAGTGGTGTTGCACATTTTGGGGCTTGCTGGACAGCTGGGAGTCCCTTGGCTGGTGACAGGAGAGAACTCGCTCTCCTGCTAGTAGTAACCATTTATTTGCTGTTTGAAATACAGAGCTGTTTGAGGTAGTTCCTCAGAATCTTGTTTTGCCTTCTCTTTTGAACATAAGGTAGTGGCCTTAAACTGAGGGAGGGCAGAGTTAGATGGAATATTGGGATGGCACAGGGTGCCCAGAGCAGCTGTGGCTGCCCCTGGATCCCTGGAAGTGTCCAAGGCCAGGCTGGACCTTGGGGCTTGGAGCGACCTGGGATAGTGGAAGGTGTCCCTGCACATGGCAAGGTGGAATAGGATGGGCTTTAGAACCCATACCATGCTGTGCCACCAGCTCAGGAGGTTGCTTTATTCCTGCCATTGGAGAGCTCACCCCTTGTGGGGCTCCATGGAAAACTCCAGAGGACCAGTGGGAATGTCCAGGTGTTTGTCTAATCCCGCCTTCACTGAAATCCCTCAGCCCCGCATGCTGACCCAACCAGGTGGATTAATGTTTTTCTCATGGGAAGTTTTTCATGTGTAATCTCAGGATGAGACTTTCTGGCTCCTGCTCCATCTCTTCCATGTTTAATTCTCTTCTCCAAAGTGTCATTTTCCCTTGAAGGAAGCTCAGAGTGAGATAAGAGAGATGCATGTGAGAAATCCACGTGGGTTTGGCTCTACAGAAGTGCAGCTGGGCTTCTTTCAACTCTGCTTTTTGTCCTGGGGTTCTGCTGAGGGGAGAAGTTTCCTGTTCTGAAAGCAAGATAGATGGATCAAAGAGGTTCAATTGCTGGGTAATGCCTGAAGCAAAGAGGCAAGTGAAATCACATTCCCAGGAATCACAGAATCCCGGAATGATTTGGGTCGGAGGGAACTACAATCCTACCCCGTGCCATGGGCGAGGACACATTCCACCATCCCAGGTTGCTCCAAGCCCTGTCCAGCCTGGCCTTGGACACTTTCAGGGTTCCAGGGGCAGCCACAGCTTCCCGAGCCTTTTAAGAATAGCTATACATTTATTTTTGTTGTTTTCTGTTTTATTATTTATTATTGATTTAGATTTTTTTCAATGGAAACTCAAGTGGGTTTTGCTTATCCGCTTGCTGCAAAGAAACTGTGCAAGGAAAGGTTTCCCACAATTGTGTGAAGTTTGAAACGAAGAATAGTCCAAGCCAGCTTCTTTCATTCCATTATCTTTAATTTCACAGAAAGCTCTGGCTCTGTCCGAGACACTCATTTGTTAGAGATGTCACTGATGAAACCAGCGAGGAGATAAAGTGGGATAATGGTTGAAAAGGAGGTGGAGAAACTGGAGTGTCTCCCTTTGGAGCTGCTCTGTCCTGCACAGGCTCATCTGTTGGAGACATCTCTGTTGGAGATGCCTGTGGGTTAGGTGCTGGCCTTGAACTCTCCATATTCTCATTTAGAAAATACCCATGGATATTTATCCATGGGAGTTTATAATTTTCCAAATTCTGATGTCCTGCTCTGAGGCAAGAGCAAGATCCCTTCCAGCCCAAACCATTCTGGGATTCCTTGCAAACATTGGAAGATGATGTTTTCTCCAGCCCAGAGCATTCTGACATTCCTTGCAACCACTGGAAAAAAACACTTGTTTTCTGTCCATTGTAGACACAGCTTCACGTTCTTCAAGTGAAGAGACATTTTTAATGCTTTAAATCTAAGCTGGAGACAGTAGGATAAGTGGTCTGCTCTTGGAAGTTTTGGCTTCCTTATCACCATGAGTAAAATTTCTGTGTAGGTTCCTGATAAATGCTAATGAGGTCTGTTCAGGGGAGGAATTAGGCTCAGGAAAGCTGGATATGTAGAAATCCAGAGTCTCTGCACCCTTGTTATGTCTCCAGGTCTCGGTAGTAATCAGGGAGAAGTTTCCTTGCGATGAATGAGTGAGTGACATTTAAAGCTCCATCTGTTGCCTGCGGAGTGGTGCCTCACAACGTGTTTCCATGGCTGATGGGATGATTAATTTCAGTTCCCATTCACAGAGCAAGAAATATTCCCCGAGCAGGGAGTGACTCCAGCCCTCGCCGAGCTGCAGCGTGCGTGGAGCTCGTAGGGAACCTCGGCTGCTGTTTACTCCCAGCTTGTACTCCCAGACAGGATCCAGGCTGCCTTTGCAGCCACCCACCTGGGCTGTCCCAAAATTCCCAGGGACTGCAAGGTGCTGACCTGCCTTTGGCTCTGGCTGGGCTGCGATGCTGGAGCTTGTTGGCTAACTGCAGCCCAAAATACCCTCCCTGGGATCCTGATCCTTGGAAATGGGATAACAGAGGCAAGAACTGAGTGAAACAGAAGTAAGTGTTTCCTCCTGCTGTCCCACCCAGCAGGGGCTTGGAACCGGGTGATCTTTAAGGCTCCTTCCAACCCCGGCCATTCCATGAATCTGTGATAGTTCTTTAGTTCGGTGTGGATCCACAGAGGAGCAGGACTGTGCCTTCATCCTGCCCCCACTTGATGCTTGGGCTGTGCTCCAGAGGATGTTGGTGTCCTGGGAGCTGCCCTGCCATGACCCGCTCCCGCCACCTGCTCTTGGACAAGTTTGGGGTTCCTCTACTCCAGCTTGCACAATCTTGTCTAGAGAATCAAAATTCAGAATTGAGTGAAGCTGGTAATGTTTTGTTTCCCCCCCTCTCCTATTAATTTCTCCTTCTGTGTGGACATGTGCCGTGCTGGAGATGGAACCAGCTACGAGGATGCTGTGCTGCGGCTTCGTTCCGCTTCCCCACAAAATCCACTGCTTTTATCCCGGCACTGCAGTCAGATACTGCAGTAGCTCAGTGCTATTTATAGCTCTGATCTCACCGTCTGACAGTGTTTTGGGGAGTTCTGGCAATTGGGGGAGTGGGAGCCCCACTGGAAAAGGATTGGCCGGGTGGCAGTGGGGATCCTGGCACTCCAGCCACTGCCGGGACGGGGGATGGATTTAATTCACAATAATCCAGTGATGCTCGACTGACACACATCTTCCTGCCAGAATAAACCACCTCAAGTGCTCCTGTGCCTGTGCTCGGAGTCGGCAGTAGCTGCTTTCCTCCTGACTCTGAAGGAAAACTGGGGTGATGGGTTATAGGAACGGTGTTCCAAGGATTTGGAGCCAGTGTCATGCTCCCCACGTGCCCAAGGCATTCCTGCTGGCAGCAACTTGGTGCTTAAATGTCTTTCAAAACACAGGGAATTAGTTAAAAATCCAAAACAGTCGCTGGACACCAAGGACAGCCCTGAGGAAGATAGTCAGGGAATAAACACACAATTTTTTTTTTGCTTTTCCCTGGGGATGAAAGAGCTGGAAATAATTCTGAGAGGGAGAGATCCATGCACACAGTTCCTCAGCACCCTGCTGGGTGGTTTAGCGGGATGGGGATGATCCAATGACAGCAGCCAAGAGTTTGGGATACTAAGCACATCCTCTGGCTTTGTGTTTGCTTTCTGTGGGTGCCCAAAGGCTGACGTGCTGCTCTTGGCAGAGCCCGGCCTGAGGGCACGGCTGGCACAGCAGTAATTAAAAAGCAAACTCATTAGCTGGGAATAAAGCCCCGGCCTGGAAAAGATGGGAGGGGGGGAAAAAGCTGAGTCCATGGGCTCTGGAAGGTTCTGGCTGGAGAGGGTCAACCACAGCCAGCCTGAGGAACATCTCATTCCTGGTGGGCAGCAATTTGGGAGGGCACCAGCCACTGGAGAGTCACTGGAAGAGGCTGGAATGCTCTTCTCTCAGGATTTTGGGGATCTCCGAGACTAGCTCTGTCTTGGGCAGGTGGGATGTGTCCTGGAGTGGGAGCTGCTTTCTTCTTCCAGCCTTGACCAGACTCTCATCCCCAGGGTTTTGCAGCAGATTTGGGGAGGTCGATGGGATTTTTTTCCCTTCTCCAGAGGGAATTGTTGAAGAAAGAGGAGCTGGGAAGGAGCTGTTTGTGTTCAGTGGGACTCGCTCTGTGCCGGAGGGAGGGAGAACTCGGGAAGCATTTCCTGCACTTTCCCTTTGAAGGTGATGTTGGATTTCAAATGTGAGAGGCAGTTTTCTGTGCTGCTTAAATTTAAATTTAAAAAAAAAAAAAAAAAACAAACCAAAAAAAACCAGAAGAAGATCAAGAAAAAGAAAAAGGGAAAGAGTAATTTTGGCAACAGCATTTGATGTTAAAAAACTCCAGTTTGATGTCTAGTGGAAAGTGTCCCTGCCCATGGCAGGGGGCTGGGATGTGATGGTCTTTAAGGTCCTTTCCAACAAAACCCCTCTGTGGTTCTGGGATTCTGTGAATATTTTTTTAAATTAACCTTAAGTAAAGGTTATGCTGAAACAAGGTTTGAATTTAAATATTGGTTTGCTGCCTCTCATACCGAATTTTTGGTTTAACATTTTAGTCTGTTTTCAGGACTCAGTCCTGTACTTCCATCCTTTATAGACCAGCATGAAAATGCTGTATCAGAGAAGGGGAAGGAAATTAATTTATAGATGTTAGTTTTATCAATAAGTGTATTCACAGGTTTAGTGTCACCTTCCCCTAATCTCTTCCAAAACACTTGGGACTTAGGGAGAAGTTATTTTCTGCTTTGGAATGTGGGAGAATCTAGACATAAAAACTCGCTTGATAATGTCTTATCTACAGCCTCTATGTGAAATGTTTTTTAATTTTTCCAGTGGATCCAGGCTGGGAGAGCTGGGGTGCTCACCTGTAGAGGAGAAGGCTCCAGGGAGAGCTCAGAACCCCTTCCAGGGCCTAAACGGGCTCCAGGAGAGCTGGAGAGGGACTGGGGACAAGGGATGGAGGGACAGGACACAGGGAATGGCTTCCACTGCCAGAGGGCTGGGATGGATGGGATATTGGGAAGAAATTCTTCCCTGTGAAGGTGGGGAGGGGCTGGGATGGAATTCCCAGAGAAGCTCTGTCTGCCACAGGATCCCTGGAAGTGTCCCAGGCCAGGCTGGACACTGGGGCTTGGAGCAGCCTGGGAAAGTGGGAGGTTTCCCTGCCCACTGGATGAGCTTTAATGCCCTTTTCCAAGGCAATCCAACCTGTGATTCCATGATAAAATACTTTTTGTAGGACGTGCACTTTGCCTTCAGGTCAGAGATTGTCACTTTTTTTCCCTGTGTTTTGGATTATTCCCCTCAGTGTGTTACGGAGGAGCTGTGAGATGTCAAATTTCCAATCTCCATCGGCAACCGAGGGGGACTGAAGTGCTTTAGGTCTTAATTAACGTGCAGCATACATGCAGGCTTTGATGTACAGCCATGTTTTATTTATTTGGGAAGGGAAACACCAGCAGAGTGGTTCTAACTTAGTATAAAAATCATTGTAACATGGCCATGGAATCTAAATCAGGCTAACTTGACCATGGGGAAAAAATAATTCCCTATATGCCAAGAGTGGGGGGGGGAGGGGGGAGGAATTAAAAAATTAATGTTTTTCTGTTCCTACAGGGAAGAAAAAAAAAAAGCAGGGAGAGACCGTGAGATAGTTTATTATTCATAATCAGGATCTTGTCTCCTAATTCATGGCTTTGGCATTTCTCATGCCAGCCCTGAATGTCGTCTTTGTGCCTTGGCTCACGTCACGACTCCGATTGTGCTCGTGCGTTCTCGAGGCAGAACCTAGAGGAGTAATTTTCGAGTGTCCCATCAAACACTCCCTGGAACACAGGCGGGTTTTTGTTGTGGGGCTGTGTCCATTGAGCAGGGAGGGCTGGCTGGGGCTCGGCAGGGCTCCGTGGGTCAGCAGCTCCCAGCGGGGCAAAGAGGGGCTTCTTTGGAGCCTGAAATAGTCGGGAGTCAGGGATGACGCAGCCTCTGCCAGAACCCTGAATGGGAATTGTGGTCCTCATCCCTGCAGCTGTGGGGGATGAGTCCCTTTGGGTAGGAAATGGGGGATTTGTCAAGTTTTCCAGAAGGGAATGGCAACTTAAGGCTCTTTTTCGGGGAGTAAAGTAAGAGGAATGGATCTCAAGGCACAATCACAAGTGGCAGGGTGTTCCCTCTGCCTAAATTGGGTTGAGTTTTGCATGCTTGGAAGGGTTGGGGGTGTTCACCCAGAGAAGAGAAAGCTCCAGGGAGACCTTGGAGAGGCTTCCAGGGCCTAAAGGGACTCCAGGAGAGATGGAGAGGGACTTGGGATAAGGAAGGGGGGGCAGGACAAGGGGAACACAAGGGATCACAGAATGACTTGAGATGGAAATGACCTTAAAGCTCATCCAGTCCCACGCCCTGCCATGGGCAAGGACACCCTCCACTATCCCAGGTTGCTGCAAACCCCAATGTCCAACCTGGCCTTGGACACTTCCAGGGATCCAGGGGCAGCCACAGCTTCTCTGGGCACCCTGTGCCAGGCCCTGCCCACCCTCACAGGGAACAATTCATTCCCAATATCCCATCCATCCCTGCCCTCTGGCAGTGGGAAGCCGTTCCCCGTGTCCTGTCCCTCCAGGGCTTTGTCCCCAGTCCCTCTCCAGCTCTCCTGAAACCCCTTTTTAGGCCCTGTAAGGGGCTCTGAGGTCCCCCCAGAGACCTCAAACACACCTTTTAGGTGAATTTGAGTGGTTATCTATGGGTCAGAGTGTGCTGCTCTCCCCAAAATCCCTGGCTGTAGCTCAGGAATCCACAGCAAGGAATCCTCACTCTGGTCCTGCGGGGGAGAGAGGGGAGTGGAGAAAAGGCCACAGGAAGGAAAACAATAGGGAAGTGGAAGGAAGAACTTGTGGGTTGAAAAATAGCAACACTTCCAGTAATGTGACCTTTAGCTGAAAATGTTTCCATCAAAAAAAGAAAGTCTCCTCCTCCTCCCTGGCCAAGCCGGGTGCAGGGAGGGGTGAACATACTCCTGGACCTCTGCTCCATGAGACCTTTTGGGAAAAACTCTATGAAGACTCTCCCCCTGTGATGGATAAGATTAATGTCCTGACAGAGGATATGAAAAACCCCTCCCCCACCTTTATTTTCCAATTTTGCTGAAGCTCAGTGTTTCTGAGGGATTAGCTTTTGTAATCCGGTAATTGATGTTCATTCAAAACTCTCAGCAGAGTTATTGAGGGACTGCCCTGGAGAGAGAGAGAGGGAGCAAATGTTGCGAATACAGAATACCTGTGAAAGGCAGAACTGTCACTCAGGTGGAATTTAGATTTTTAGTCATTCATGGAATGGCAGTAATTTTTTTTTTTTTTAGGAGAAACAAGCTGAGTTCAGTTATTGCAAAGGGGTTGTGGCTTGCCACTGCCAGAGATCAGGGTTAGGTGGGATATTGGGGAGGAATTGTTCCCTGTGAGGGTGGGCAGATCCTGGCACAGGGTGCCCAGAGAAGCTGTGGCTGTCCCTGGATCCCTGGCAGTGTCCAAGGCCAGGTTGGACAGGGTGTGGAGCAGCCTGGGATAGTGGACGATGTCCCTGCCCATGGCAGGGGTGGCACTGCATGGACTTTGATGTCCCTCCCAAACCAAACCAGTTTGGGATTTGCTATACAGCACATCGTGGTTTTCTGCATGAGTCCCTTAATGGGAGAGCCTCTTGTTCCTGACCAGGGCAGTCCCTCAGTTCATCCATCACAGGTCAAGATTATTCCTTCCTGTGAAGTCTTGGATCACTCTTTGTCCTCCCCATTCCCCGTGTTGCTGGATGAGTGAAATGGAGGTGTCTGTGTGTGTGTTTGGAAGGCACAGATGGGTCACACGTGGCTCTCTTTGCTTGTAGCAAACACACGGGTTTGTAGGAGGTGACGCCTGGTAGAAAACTTGTTGATCCCTGAATTCCTGTAGTCCTTGGTTACTCCTAAAAGGAGTGGTGTGAATTTCACGGTGCTGCTCTTGATCCGGACCGTGGCTCCTCCATCCTTTGCCGGATGAGGAATTCACCCCGCCCTGCTCTTGTGTTCTCCCCTGCAGTTGACGTGAGCACAGCCCTGCCCTTGCAAGTGGCGCCGAGCTCGGTGCCCATGGACCTGCGCCTGGACCACCAGTTCTCCATGCCGGTGACGGAGCCCACGCTGCGGGAGCAGCAGCTGCAGCAGGAGCTGCTGGCCCTCAAGCAGAAGCAGCAGATCCAGAGGCAGATCCTGATCGCAGAGTTCCAGCGGCAGCACGAGCAGCTCTCCCGGCAGCACGAGGCGCAGCTGCACGAGCACATCAAGGTAAGGGCGGCTGGGGAGACTGTGCAATTGTTGAGGTTGGAAAAGCCTTCCAGGATTGTCCATTCCAACCAGCAGCACCACCATGGTCCCCAGACTCTGCATCCCACACACCTTCTGAACAATTCCAGGTGTGGTGGCTCCACCATTGCCCTGGGGAACCTGTTCCAATGCCTGGCTACTGTTTCAGGGAAGATATTTTCCCTGATCTCCAATCTAAACTTGCCCCAGCATGGCTCGAGGCTGTTTCCTCTTGTCCTGTCCCTTGCTCTCCACCCTCCTGTCAGGGAGTTGTGCAGAGCCACAAGGTCCCCCCTGAGCCTCCTTTTCTCCAGGCTGAGCCCCTTTCCCACCTCCCTCAGCCGCTTCCGGAGCTCCAGCCCCTTCCCAGCTCCATTCTGTTCCCTGGACACAAAAAAACTCCTCGGTGGAATTGACCCCAGCAGGAGGTTACCTTTTACTGTGGTCACACACTTTGGGAGTAGTGGCACAGGAACTTCTCACTGGATGTTTGCCATGAGCACAAGCTGCAAAGCGAGCATGTGGACCGTGGTGGGACTGTGGGAACAGGGAATGCAGGGACGGTGCCTGCAGGTGGGTGTGCACACACACACAGATTTTTCAGAGTTAGGCAGCAAGCAGGTGCTGTGCCCTGCGTGGGACGGGGAGGGAACGCCAGGCAGGGTCAGTGGGCAGTCCAGTATGGAAGATGGCTGTTGCAGAGTGAAAACATGAGACATTATATAAATATTTCCCAGTGCTGGACTATTGCTATGGCAACGTAAGCTTTCCGAATTGCTAATGGGCTCCTTTTTTCAAAGGGGGATTAGTGCTGCACATGGTAAATAGCCTTAATGTAATATTAAAAAGCAACCTCGATTCAACCTTATATAACTTTCATTTCAATACAAAATGCATGTCAGAGTGGGGAAGATGGGATTAAAAGTTAATGGGGTGTTATTTACAGACTTCTTAGTACAGAGAGGAGCTGGGCTTTGTGAGAAGTGTCCCTGTTTGAGGCTGGATTAACAGCAAACACCCCTGTGCTGTCACCAGGGCAGGGGGGGGAGGAGGTGCCTGGGTGTGAATATATTTATACATGGATGCACCGTGCATCTCTGGGTGTGTGTATGGAGTGTTTACATATCCCCACGTTTCTGTAGTTGCACATTTGCCCACAGCTGTCACAAGCCCTCAGGGGCAGCGGGGGGAAAGATGGGGAATTCCTGTGACAAATATTTCCATTATTCCCTTGTAATTGCCTGTGCCTGTAGTTATTTGTCTATGAAAAATCAGGCAGGCTCGTTCCCATTTAATGGCCAAGCTCGAAGCACTGGTGATAGGAACATATTTGCTTTCATTTATGTCAAAGCTCTGACTGACTCTGCTCAAAATCTGTGTAAGGAGGAAGCTGAGCTCTAATTTTGAGACACCACAGTGCATCCAGCCCATTAGGTAATGAAGTTCTTCATCTCGTGTGTTAGCTCGGCTAAATGAGAGCCTTAAAATAGGGATGATATAATCCTGTACCAAAGGGTGGCCTGCAAGGTGATCTCTGGGTAGTAAGTGTGTCAGTAGGACCAGCAGTGCTTTAGAAATCAAACAGCACCTTACTGAAATAAAACTGATGCCTCACAAAGAAAATAACCCCCAAACCCTACCCCAGGGTGTGTGACTGTGGTGCATTTTCTCTGGGAAAACACCCTCCTTGTCCCTGTGTGCAGGAATCAGCCCACATTTGGAGACTCTTAGAACTGACAACTGTGTTAAGTCCAGTGGCTGTGAGTGCAGGGAAGTGATTATTTTGCCCAGAGAATTAAAACACAGAGCTTCAAATTTGGAGCTGCCCAACTCATGAAGAAAGTGGGGCAGGGATATTGAAGCAAATAAAACCCATTTGTCTTCTGCAAGTGAAATACGTGAGTTAGGCAGTTTGGTATAGAAACAGTCCTGACAAAAGATGCAGAGCTCGTTCTGGAGAAATTTACTTGGTTTTTGTTTTTTTTTAATCCCATGTGAACACAGGCATGAACACCCCATGGCAGGGTTTGGAAATGGGAAGAGCTTTAAGGGCTCTCCCAACCCAAACCATTCTGTGGCTCTGTGATAATGTTAAACCCACAATTGCTCTGGGAACTGCTCCTGTGAAGGGGGAAGAGTTTCTGCATTTCACTCTGTTCTGTGTATGTGGTACTGTCTAGAATTGGTTAGTTTGGCTTTTTCCCCTACAGCCTGGCATCCACCATTATAATCAACGAGTGAAAAACATTTATTTCATAGAATCCTTGAAAGCTTTGGGTTGGAAGGGACCCTAAGGATCATCTACTTCCAACCCCCTGCCGTGGGCAAGGACACCTTCCACTGACCCAGGTGGCTCCAAGCCCCAAGGTCCAACCTGGCCTTGGACACTTCCCAGGATGCAGGGGCAGCCACAGCTGCTCTGGGAAACCTGTGCCAGGGCCTGCCTGCTCTCCCAGGGAACGATTCCTTCCCAAAACCCCATCCATCCCAGCCCTCTGGCAGTGGGAAGCCATTCCCCGTGTCCTGTCCCTCCAGGGCTTTGTTCCCAGACCCTCTCCAGCTCTCCTGGAGGCCCTTTAGGCCCTGGAAGTGGCTCTGAGGTTCTCCCTGGAGCCCTCCCTTCTCTAGCTGAACACCCCCAGCTCTCCCAGCTGACGGAGTTTTCAAACAGCTCCTTTGTTTCCAGTGTTGACTCCTTTGCTGGTACAGGAGAAGTCGTGGTTTGGGGTTGTTTTATTTCTTTTATTGCCGTGGTGTTGGTGGGAACAGAGGAACTGGTCTGACTTGACAGGAACTAAGAAGGGTTGAGCACCCCTCCATCCCACCCTCCAAACCAAGCAGGAGTGTGAGGAACACTTCAGTGAGTGAAGTTTGGCCTGGAAAGTGCTGGCAAGTCTTGCCTGTTTTTCTATCCCAGTAGATAACTTTTTCCTATTGAGAGCTGAAGTTTTGGCTTTTTCCAGGGCTTGGACTTGCTTCCATCAGCTCAGTTTTAATCATCTGACCTAGTGCAGGAGGGGAAGGCGATGACTGCCCAAACATGTGATCCTTTTCCTGGCATGTCCCAGTCCTTGCTTTTATAGACATTGTGTTTTGGCCTTCACATGAAAGTGCCAGATTCCCCAAGATGGTGCAAGCTGGAGAGAGCCAGGAAATGAGTGAAACAATATTTGTGGAAGGGCACTATAATGGACACAGAGCTCGGTGCATGGGAAGAGTGGGAGGGTAAGGAGAAAACACAGGCATGGAGAGAGAGATTAGGAGGAGGGAAACGACTTTGAACAGAAAGAGAGTAAGTTCAGATTGGATATTAGGAAGAAATTAGAGCTGAGGCACTGGGCTTGGAGCAAACTGCGCTAGTGGGAGATGTCCCTGCCCACAGCAGGGGATTGGAATGGGATGAGCTTTAAAGTCCCTCCCAACCCAGAGTGTTCTGTGGCGATTCTGTGAAAACCCTGACATATTTGGGGAAAATAAGCCGAGCCTTTTGAAGGCTCCACACCATACGGAGCAGGGCAGGCTGTTTCTTTCACAGCTCCAGGGCAGCTCTGCAGATTGCCCAGGCATGGCTGTGGAAAGCGCCGAGAAAGAGGCCAGAGGCCAGAGTCAGTGGCGGCTGCTCCTCTCTCCTGCAGCCACTCACCTTCAGCCAGGCGGATTTTCCACTCCTCCGTGCATCACCAGATGCGGGACGATATTTATGGCCTTCAAATCTGCCTTCCTGAACAAAACCAAGGATGGAATAAGGGGCCTGGCTCTCGGGTGAGATGGTGGAAAGCCTCTCTGCAGGTCCCGCTGCAAGCTTTGCCTGACCTTTGGTTGCAGGGGAACCAGCAGGGAATTTTTTCCTTTGTGAGTCACTCATTCCCAGCCAAGATCAGCTGGAAGTTACCAAAGACTTTTCCGTTTGCCCTTCTGGTCAAGGGCTGGATGGAAGAGGGGCAGGATGGGCGCTTTGACAGGGCCAGAGGCACCTCGGGCGCTGTGAGCTCAGCGGGGAGGGAAGGACGTCGTGGGGAATGTGGTTCATCTCCTCTGTCCTGCTTGGAGCAGGGCTCTTCCCAGCTCTGGCTGGTTTATAGCCACAGCCGGAAACTTCCCAGGGATGCTGACGCACGTCAGTGGTGGGATAACAGCACAGGGAAGCAGCTGAGCCTCCCAGCTCCTCGTGGGCCTAAAATTCTTGCCTGCAGGTGTGCAATCCCATTCTCAGTTTTCCCACCATCTGAGAAAGGACTGTGTGCATCCATAGCGCAGGGAATGCTGGGCTGTGCATCCAACATAGACAGGATGGGCAAGGAAGCAGCAGCAGGGAAAGGAGCTTTGTGAGGGTGTTTGCTGTTCAGTGATCCTGAAATTGTTCTCTTTCCCCTGACAGAATGAATTCCTATTTTGCGTGAGGGATAGTAACACATCTGCAGGATCAGCCTCTTGTTCAGAGACACAGGGTGAAACTCTTGGGCCATTCCTTTGGTCTCAGGGAGTGAAAATCTTTCAGGGAATCTTCAGACAGATTTTGTTGTGCTGTAAAGAAAGGTAATTCTTTCCCAAAGATGTCTAGACTTGATAGTTGTCATGCTGATGCTGAGGGGAGAAACTGCTCCTTGCTTTCATGTGGAGTCACCTGCCTATGGAATGGCAAGTTCGCCTTCAGGATACCCCTGGAGCTGCTCAAGGTCAGGCTGGATGGGGCTGTGGTGGAAAGTGTCCCTGCCCATGGCAAGGGGTGGAACTGGATCATCTTTAAGGCCCTTCCCAACCCAACCCAACCCGACCATTTCATGTTTCCATGGTAGCTCACTGGGCTCAAATCACATCATCCTTTCGTGGGGCTGCTCTCAGCATAGGCCTGACAGCCCAAAGCTTCTCTTTGCTGGCCTCTCCATGTTGATTCCTGCTCAGCAGGGAAAGCTGGGCATGTTTCAGTTCTGCTTCGGGGGTTGGTGCCATCTGCTGATCCCCCGTGGCACCTTCCCCATGTCCCCAGGGACGCTGCCGGCAGCATCGTGGCTCCTGCAAAGCACCCGCTTCCCTTGGACTCTGGAAGGGCCAACTTCCATCCCACCCCCTGATATCCCAGCTCCCGTTCCTGGGCCTGTCTGCTCCGTGCTCTCTTCCTGCAGCAGCCAGCATGGAGGGGCTCCCTCTGCTCATTTTTGTGTCGCTCTTCTGCAGCGCGCCCGTGTCCCTTTCAAGAGGAACTTGAAAAGCCCGGAGATACCAGGTGTCCGCCTCTGTCTGGATTCTGGGATGACAGGATTATTCATCTTAGGAAGCTGCAGCTGGGTACAGTCAGTGGTAAAAGACCAGACTGAACATTTTGTGCCTCGTTACTACTCGAACGCCTTGGAACTCGCGCTATTTCCAGACAGCTTCCCGTTCTTTCTCGGTGACCTTGCCTCGCTTTTCTGGCACACCGAGCCCACTCCAAAACTTACGCCTTAGATCCTGCAAAACTTAACTTCTGATGGAAGCAACCCTGGGGAAAACTTTTGGAAGATCAGAGCGTTTGCTCCCTTTGAAGGGAGTGAGTGGTGACTTTTCCTCAGCCTCAAAGTCAGGATCTTTTGCTAGAGCGGTGAGGACAAACCTGCACATGGAGGGGTGGGTTCTGTCAACAAATCCATGGAGCAGCTTGGACACCTTTTACCCCATCTCTTGGTTGAAAGAGTCCTGCAACAGGCTGGGATAATTCAGGCATCTTCCTGCCATCTGAGCACCGTTGGTGGTGTCAGGAGTGAAGCTGGAATGCTCATCCAGGGAAATTTGTCTGCTCCTGGCCTTATAGAGCTACTGCATAATGGTAGAAGAAACATTTCCTTTTGGTTTCTTCTGAGGTGGGCCACGGTTGGTTGGCTGGAAGGAGCACAACTGGAACTTCAGATTTTTCGGGAGTAAAATGCGTGTGGGGCACCATGGTTATTTTTTTTGTCAGTTAAGAGTTTCAGAGTAAATGGCAGCAGAAGGGATATTTTGGCAGTTCCCACACCTCAATGTTCAATTCCAATTTTATCTTATTTTTGAACTCAGAAAATAATTGGAAGTAGTCAAGGAGAACACAGAAAGTCAGGGCAGGAATAAAAAAAATACCCCACTGGATCCTGTTCTTATGCCAGGAATATTGACCTGTTAATGTACACCACTGCTAATCAATTCATGCTCAGAAACGTGGAATTCTTGTAATACCCAAAACACCCCAAAATGGTTCACAGAGGATGTAACTGCTCTTCCATGGACTGAGGTCTCATGTCTTATGAGATCAACATCTAGGGTTCCTCCTTTATGAGAATTTATATGGTTCTTTGGTTTACAGGGATTGGTTTAAGTCAAATTTACTGATGTACTTACCACCATCCATGCTGGGATGGGCACTCCCTGCTCCTGATTCCCTCTCCTTCAACAATAACCACATAAAGCCCAGCAGAGGCAAACTCAAAGGAGTTTTCCTTCAGCTTTAAAAGGGAAAATTGGAGAAGGAGCTGAATGTGCTGGATACTACAAACTGAGCTTGCCGCTTTCTGAAAAGGCTGTTGAATATTCTGCTTCTGGAGTAAGGGAAAAGTTAGGCTGGAGTGGGCATCAGGGAGCAAAAGGCTCATACAAGAGCATTCCTGGTGCTGAACCTTTGCAGGTATTCAGGGCTCAGAGAGCTTCCAGCCTATTAGCAGAGATAACGGCATGGGAAGGAGACTGGGATAATAAATTCCATATCCAGATATAAAGCTGCCAAAGTAAGAACATGGGATCTTATCACCCGGAGCTGCTGGGATGGGAACCTCACCATCATTCTTGCTCCTGGAGACGGTTCAGCCTCCTAAACCTGATCACCAGACGTTCTCAGTAGGGTCTGTCTGACCAAGATCACTGTCCTGCCCAGAGAGCTGCTGGCTGGGAGGGATTGCTTCCCTGTGGAAAATTCCCTGCCCATGGGAATTTCTGGCATGGGATTAGCTGGCTGTCAGCTGCCCGATGGCGGGAAGGGGACATGTGGGATGCATGTCCCAGAAAAGAGATGAGAGGGGCTCGTTCTCCCAGATCTTTGTGTCTTGGCTGCTGCTGCAAGCCACAATGTTCCCCCCCTCCCAGTCTCCCAGCGCAGCTGATTTATTCTGCCTGGTGCTCCAGGAGATATCCCAAACACGCCGCCACGGAGCCAAGAGAGCGGATCCTGAAACTGGAGCCAGAGCCTGAGACTTCAGTAAACAGGATGGGGGGAGCATGGAGCACAGAGTCCAGCCAGCACTGGGATCACTGTGAAACAATCCAACGGAGCAGTGCTCCCAGAAATCCATCTCCCAGAAATCCCAGCACCTGTGCTTTGCTCCCACCCGTAGCCAAGGGTTTTTCCAGGGAGGGTAATTTGATGGGCACGTTCTTGGCGAGTCTTCCTTCATCCTCAGCTATGACTTGACTTTGTTTTTACAGAGCCTGAGGCCAAAGATCATTTTGAATGCCTGATTTAAACCCCCAAAACTGTACAATTTGGCCAGGACAGGTGGCAGAAGAACCTTTCCCTGATATCCCCCTGTGCTGGAGCTGATCTCAGGTGTGGATTAAGATGCAAGCTGGAAGCTGGACACAACTTTGGCTGCCAGGGAATATTTATCAGCCAGAAGTGTTCCAACTTTCGTTCACCCAGACTTGTGCTCATCTCCACAATTATTTTGCTCTCCCTTCCACTAATTACAGCTATTCAAAATATCTCTTACAAACACCCAGGAGCCAGTCTGAGCTGGAGGACAGGAAGGATCTCTGTGCTTGGCTTTTTGTTTGGCAGCTGGAGGAGTGATTGTGGAAGTCCTAATGCAGCTTGTCTCCACGAAATCCATCTTGGTTCTCTCTGGGAAATGGGATCTTGTTGGCAGCACTCCACCCTTCCTGGGAGGGTGCTGCAAAGACTAAAGAGAACCATTTTAGCTGCATTTCCCTTAAAAAGAGGTTTCTCTGTGACAGTTTCCCTACTGCTAAGGTGTCAGTCAGACAAGCTGGAGCACTGAAGACAATTGAGGAATGTGGTGGCAAAATCCTGTGGATTGCTGAGTCCTCACGGTAGGCTGACGGTTGATAAATACCTGGAAATGCTCTGCATTCTCCCCGTTACCTTTATTAATATTAATATATGCTAAAGGAGCACCAGCAACGCTAACTGCAGGTACAGTTGAACATTTGTGCAGTTTTCAGAAATAGTGGGAGCAGTGACATTAAACATATGCAGGAATCCCCATAGTTATGAATATTTACAAATATTGATTTTGGCAAGAGCACCTAATTCAGATGTTCTGAGCTCCCTAATGCAGGGTGTGTATGTCTGTCACACAGTGCTCCTCAGACTTGGGCTGAGTTAGTCTCAGATCCAGGGATTTCCCTCGGTGAATCCCTTTGTAATGAAATTTCAGTGTTTGGGAAATAGACTTGGGGAATAAACCCCCTGCCCCAGCTGCGTGTGATGAACACACAGGGTCTGAGTGGGCAGTTCAAATTTGCACGGATTGCTTTAAATTAACCAGAAACTCATGTTTTTCCTGACACCCCAGCAATCCCTCTCTGTGCATCCCTGAGAGCATTGTCCAAATGCTCCTGAGGCCCTGGCAGCCTCGGGTCTGTGCCCGTTCCCTGGGGAGCCTGGGCAGTGCCCCACCACCCTCTGGGAAAAGAAGCTTTTCCTAATATCCAGCCTAAATTTCTGTTTCCCCATAACATTCCTGGTAAGTGTGGAGAAATAGCCCTGAGAAGACACCTGGATGGGTTTTCTTTTTTTTTTCTTTTCCCAGGCTACAGCAGACACCAACAGTGATTTCTTATAATTTTTCATGGGTACAATCAGAGACGTGGCTTCATTATTCTATTTTTTAAAATTTTTTTTTTTCAACTCTGAAACCATTTGAAAAACTATATTAAGAATAGGCTTTGTGGAAACTGGGGTCAAAATGAGCAGAGACAATACATCCCTAATGAAACTTCCCTAAACCATCCAGTGACAAATTGGGCTTTTCATTCCCATTTCACTCCAGATGTCAATGAAAGCACAGCTCCTTCTAAAGCAGCCTAATGTATGTAAACCATCGCAGGAAGCAGAGCCCGCAGAGCCTAGGAGACTGCAGATGGAGAGAAAAGGCTCCTGATTCCATAAAAATAACAAAACCTGTTTTACCATATTGTGCATTAAATATTGTTCATTTGCATACTTTCCATGGCGAGGTTCTCAAAGCCCACCATGTGGTGGACTTGTTGGAAGTCGGGAAAGAGACTCTTTCCCCAAATGGAGACGTGTTAGTAGAAGCTGCTGCTTAATTAGAAAACAAAAATAGCTGGTTTCCTCTATTTTTTTCTTCCTTTTCTAGGTTTGTTTTTTTTTTTTTTCTTTCAGTCTGGATTTTCAGTTGTTTGCATATAATTCAATAGAATTAGGAGGAGAAGCATAGGTGCAGTCACTGCAAAATAACTGGATTTCTGGTGTTTTACAACAGCCTGCCTGCTTGGAACAGGCAGCAGCAGGGATTCCTCCACAGAGAGTTTCCAGCAGATAGCCAGGCAGATTGTAATTACCTCTTAGATTGGATTTTTTGCATCTTTATATAGATTGATGTGATTTTATTTGTATTTATTGTGCATCCATGGCTGAAGCGTTGGGCGGTACAATTGTGCAATGCCACAAATTAATCAGAGGAGCCTAGAATATCCAGAGCTGGAAGGGGCTCACGAGGATCAAGTCCAACTCCTGGCCCCGCACAGGACACGTCAAGAATCTCAGCTAAAGGGATTAAAAGGAAAACACGCTCCAGGAGAAGGAAAATCTTTGGGGCGGGAGTCTCGTGTCCGCAGGAGCTGGCAGCATTTGGAGAAGGATGGATTGAGATGTTCTCGGAGAAAGCAGGTTCCCTGTCTCGACAGCCACGGCTTGGACCTTGCCCATAGCAGGGGCTCGGAATGGGGTGAACTTTACGGTCCCTTCCAACCCAAACCATTCCACAGTTCCACGTTCCCTCTCCGTCTCCGCCTCGGGGGTTCTGCGGGAGCGGTGGGTGGTATCCGAGCACAGGCCCCCATTAAGCACGGCCCCGGAGAGCTCGGGGCTTTGAGGCTGGAGCCTGCCAGCTCCCGATCAATCCCTTGGTTTATAAGCTGCCAACGTAAAGAGTGCGGGGTGGGCGCCGTGCTCTGGAGGGCTCTGGAGGCTCCGGAGGGCCCCGGCATTCCAGGGTTTTACGGGAGGCCCAGGAGCGGCCCGCGCCTCGCTGGGCAGAGTGCAGATCAAACTGGGAGGTGAGAAATGGTCCTTTTAGCTCTGCTTTTTCAAGGGAAAACAGTTTGTAGTCCCATGGAGATCCCTTTGCTCCTCTCCAGGCTGCGTTGTTTGTCACCTGCTTTTCCTCAGCCTCGTGGGACACCGGGCGTCCCCTCACACCATCCCAGGGTACAGCCCATTAAAATGCCACCCTCAGTCTTGTGGGAATGCCCTCTGCATCCAGACAGGGGCTCTGGGCTGGGAGAATCGCCTCTGCATCCAAACAGGAGCTCTGTGCTGGGAGAATCCCCTCTGCATCCAAACAGGGTGCTCTGAGCTGGGAGAATCCCCTCCGTATCCAAACAGGGGGCTCTGTGCTGGGAGAATCCCCTCTGCATGCAAACAGGGGCTCTGGCCTGGGAGAATCCCCTCTGCATCCAACCAGGGGCTTTGGGCTGGGAGAATCCCCTCCGTATCCAAACAGGAGCTCTGGCCTGGGAGAATTCCCTCTGCATCCAAACAGGAGCTCTGTGCTGGGAGAATCCCCTCTGCATCCAAACGGGCTCTGGGCTGGGAGAATCCCCTCTGCATCCAAACAGGGTCCTCTGGGCTGGGAGAGTCCCATCTGCATCCAAAGAGGTGCTCTGGGCTGGGGAATGCACCCCAAACTTCCCAGGATGTTGGTCGGGTCACTGACACCTCCCAGCTGATGGGATTTGGGGACCCCAGTGGGGACTTGCACTGGGACAGGAGCCTTTGGTGCTTCCAGCCTTGAATGTCCCATCTGATGGAGTCTTTGCAAATTAGACCTTAATTAGACATCACGCCTTCTGATTCTTCCCATGAGTATGGGTGAGTTGAGAGGGCTGGGGAAAATCCTTCCTGGAGAATTTGTTGGGGGAGTTACATTTTTTATGTGTTGGAGCAATTCTTTTTATAGTTTATCACGGAGTCTCAGCGTGGTTTGATTAGATGGGACATTAAATTCCATCTCGTTCTGCCCTCTGCCATGGGCAGTGACACCTTCCACTATCCCAGGTTGCTCTAAGCCCCATCCAGCCTGGCCTGACACTTCCAAGGATGGGGCAGGCACAATTTCTGTAATTTCTCTGTGCAACAAATAATACTGAGGGTGCCCTAGTGGGGTTTTATTTAAAATCAGATGGAGATGTAAGGAGGCCTGTGCTTGTCCTTCATTCCATGAATGAAGCACTGTCATTGTCACCTGCCTGCAGCCTCTGCTTTGGCTCTGGGAAGGCCACTGGTGTTAATTTGCTCCTTTTCCCTGTTCCCTTCTCCGCAGCAGCAGCAGGAGATGCTGGCCATGAAGCATCAGCAGGAGCTGTTGGAGCACCAGAGGAAGTTGGAGCAGCACCGACAGGAGCAGGAGCTGGAGAAGCAGCACCGAGAGCAGAAACTGCAGCAGCTGAAAAACAAAGAGAAAGGGAAGGAGAGTAAGTGGCCAAAGCACCATTCCTTTGGGTGGTGACAGCGGATGGCAGCCATGAATGAGCCTCAGAAAGCTGGAGGAAGCTCCTTGAGGGCATGGGGAGCTTGTGGGAATTGAGGGGAAGAGGGAAATGAGCGTTTCTCTGCTTTATCTTCATTTTTGTCTCACTAGATGCCATTTTAGCATTTTTCACAAGGAAGCGTATCCTCTCTTCCCTTGATTTAACATTTTTTGAAGTATTTTTGGCAGCATTCCTAATGGAGGCAGAATATTAAGCCCATAAAATACACCAGATGCACGCTGCACTCCTTTTCTCTTTCTGCTGCTCTGAATTTCACTCTTTTTAAGACTTAGCCCAGTTCTCAGCTCTCCCCTTTTTGAAGCGTTTCCATTCATGAGGGGATTTTTTTCAGGAGGTTACAGCTTGTGGGTGGCTTCCCCAGTGTATGTCATTATGCACTTGAGGAGATCAGTGTGGCCTTACAATGTCCCTTATCAGAGACACTCTGGGCTGCTTGTTTGGGCTTTTTCTGCAAGTGAATGGGGGGAAGAATGCCTCAAAATAACCTTGCCAGGTTGTGCCATCAACTCCTCAGGTCTGGTTTCACCATGGGAGAAGTGGTGAAAGGAAGATGGCATGCTGGCTGGGGACTTGAAAAAAGATAAAGCTCCAAGAACATTTTCATTAGGGAAAATCTGGGGTCTGGGAGACATTTTAGGTGCTAGAAAGACCAGAGGTTCAGAATCCCTAAGCATTTCCACTTCCCCCTGCTGCTCCCATCAGCTGTTGATGTTTGATCCATGTTTCACTGGCCCTCTCCTCAAAACCGATACCATAGTCCGTAGTCATTAATCTGAAAAGAAATGAAAAGATTCAGGAAAAGATTTCCTGAATCGCTGGAAAATGAGAGCAAAGCATCTTTTGGGTGAAACACAGAGGTGTAGAGGAAAAAACCCAGATTTTGGGGATGTTAAGTTGAAGATCCTGTTCCCATGGCTACAGTTTTATTTTTAAGTTATTTTTTATTTAAGAAGTGCTGTGGTGTAGAATCATTATCGCACCTCAGCTCTTAAGGACACTTGAGTTATTTTTCTCACACCACAAAATTTGGCAAAGGGAAGCTAAAATTGTCCTGATCTGAAATATGAAGAGAGGGAGAGAGGTGGAGCTTGTTCTCCTTCCTGGTTAATACCTCTGCTCTGGAGCCAGGCTGGGAGAGCTGGAGAAGAGAATGCTCTCTTCACCTGGAGAAGAGAAGGCTCCAGGGAGAGCTCAGAGCTCCTTACAGAGCCTAAAGGGGCTCCAGGAGACCTGGAGAGGGATTTGGGACAAAGCCCTGGAGGGACAGGACACTGGGAATGGCTTCTCACTGCCAGAGGGCAGGGCTGGATGGGGTTTTGGGAAGGAATTGTTCCCTGGGAGGGCAGGCAGGCCCTGGCAAAAGTTTCCCAGAGCAGCTGTGGCTGCCCCTGCATCCCTGGAAGTGCCCAAGGCCAGGTTGGACCTTGGGGCTTGGAGCCACCTGGGTCAGTGGAAGGTGTCCCTGCCTGTGGCACAGAGTTAAAATTAGATGATCTTTAGGGTCCCTCCCAACCCAGAGTGCTCTGAGGGTCTGTGATACCTTTCAGATTCCAGTAAAGGAGGTAAACCTTATACTCCAGAAATCCTGAATTTCGGGTCTTCTAAGTAACAGGTTTATGCCTAACTGACAGAACACAGCCAGATTTGAATGTTTTAAGGATGCTAATGGATTAAGGCTGACACATTTTGGAGGGAGAAGGCTTTCAAGCATAGATTTGTCACCTCTTCTGCTACTCAGGAATTTATCTCCAGCTCTTCGCTTGAACTTTCCACCAAACCTGTGTTCGTGGAGCTGGTGAGAAATGCAGGGCTCTAAAAAAAGGGAATTTTCTCGCTTTGGTGTTTGAACCATTTTACACCTCCAAGCAGTGCCTTGTGGGAATGCTGCAGCTCCTTGCTATTGGGGAGAGCCCAGGAATTGTTCTCCCAGCATGTCAAATGTCACCTCGTCATCAAGGAGGGTGCAGGACGCGAGAACACGGTGGGCTGATCTTTTAGTTCTCGTTCCCAGCGGAGCAGGCAGCTTCCCTGGCCTTTTCCTTTCCTCCTAGCCCAGATATTTTCCGTTGGAGCTCCTGCCTTAC
The DNA here is from genome assembly GCA_013389925.1 of Aegithalos caudatus. NCBI lineage: Eukaryota > Metazoa > Chordata > Aves > Passeriformes > Aegithalidae > Aegithalos > Aegithalos caudatus. Next base: position 483,848 of record WEIU01024052.1, read on the forward strand.
GCCACGGTGTGGATGAACCATCATTTTCCACGTCTCCCCTTGCCAAACTTGGGATGCGTTGCTCCGTCAGGAGCCCTGCCTGGGAGTCTGGGCTGTCAACCCGATGATCACTGGGATCCATCATGGCAAGGAAACAGCCTCCATTGTGCAGGAAATCATGATTAGGGATTACACAGTTTACATTTTAGCTATGCAGATTGACTGGCTCTCTTTTTTAATTTTTTTTTTTTTTTTATAGTGTTAGGTTTTCTATTTGAGGCGAGAGATCCGTGCTCTTGTAAATGAAGCAAAATGCTACGTCGGTCGTGGTGTGCACAGAGACTTGGGAACAAAGAGGTCCCTGTTTACAAGAGTTTTCAAGACAAAACCTACACATGAGCCACTGGGCCCATTCCCCTTCTGCTTTGAGATGTGACATTTAGCAACTTGAGGGTGCACAAGACCCCTTTTCTTAAATAACTTTGGTTCAAAGGGAGCTGGGATAGCCTGGACAAGTGCTTTATTCTGAGTGTGCTTCTATGCAAGTGTAACATCCTCTTCTGGTGAAATAAACCCAATTTCATCTGTGTTTTCAAACATAACTTGTGAGTCTATGCCAAGCTAAAGGGATAAAAAGGGAGAGCTTCTTACTGGAGGCACTTTGTTCTTCTCTCTTTGAAAGCAAAGTTCTTTTTTTTTGGACTGGAAATGAAAGATTTGATTTGGGATCTATTTTAGAAATTTAAAATTCCTTCAAATATGTGAATTGATTTAATAACTTTTTTTTTTTTTTTGGAATCACAGGTGCAGGGGCAAGCACAGAAGTGAAGATGAAATTGNAATTTAAAATTCCTTCAAATATGTGAATTGATTTAATAACTTTTTTTTTTTTTTTGGAATCACAGGTGCAGTGGCAAGCACAGAAGTGAAGATGAAATTGCAGGAATTTGTATTAAACAAGAAGAAGGCTCTGGCCCACCGGAATCTCAACCACTGCATATCCAGCGACCCTCGCTTCTGGTACGGGTAAGTGGTGCTGGGCTTTCTGCTGGGTTCAGCCAGTGCCACCTCTGTCCCTGAGGGAATAGACCTGGTGTGCTTGTGGGGTGAGCCAGAGTGCTGACAGGAGCAGTGTGCATTTTCCAGAGGGTCCCAGTGTGAGTGGTTTTCGTGTCTGCTCTGATGGTCACGGTGCTCTGTGTGTAGAGAGAGGTCTTTGTGTCGTCTGTAATCCACAATTACTCAAACTCACAAGTTCTACAGTCAGAGATTGGTTTTTATAAGTCCTCCAGCTTTTCACCCAGGATTTGATCCCACCTGGTGTTATAAAACTTGAACTTCAGTGAAATGAGGAGTAGTTTTTTACGTTCAGGAGCGGGAATTTGATGACCCTTGTGGGTCCCTTCCAACTCAGGATATTCTATGATTCAGTGAATTCCTGCAGCTCAGGATAGTTAAGCTTTGTATTTTAAAGCTTTTAACACTATACTGCCATTCTTAATCTCACAAAGTTGGAAGTTTGGTTTACTTGGCTCTTACTCATCCAGTGGGTCCAGTCTGCACTTTTAATCACAACTGGCCCAACATCTCCATTTTCAACTGAAAATATTCAGCCGTTGGTCTCCAGTTTCAATTTCAGAAATTCACTTTATCATTGTAGTAATGACCAAAAAAAATTGATGGGACTTAAAAGGTTCCACTATTGTGACTTTATCACTGTCTATATTAAATAAAAAACCAAACTGCTTTGTTTGTTGGCTTTAGTGACTGTAAAATTCATGAAATTTTGCATTACAAAAGTCATTTTATTTTGCCAGGAAATTCGTGTTCAAGCTGAAGCACTGACTGACAGTATTTTAAGTCTTAAGAAATTAACATGTGTACAGGGAGGATGAGGTCATAGCCAGAAGATGTTTCCAAATTCCAGAAACTGAGCTGCAATGAAATTTGAAAGCTATCTCAGCTCCGAGCCAGGACAGAAATGCTGAAGTGGAGTTGGCAGAAGAAGTCAGATGTTATTGGAGGCAAAGTGAGATTGAGCAGCTTTAATACCTCTCTGAAAATCTGATCTGAGACTTGGGGATTTCATTAAAGGTCGTTGAAGACCCTGATCCTCCATTCCTTTAAAAGTTGGTTAAAATAACGGTTGATGCAGGAGTGATACAAGGTCATTTAGAATTCAGGTTCAGGGATGCTGTGGCTGCCCCTGGATGCCTGGAAGTGTCCCAGGCCAGGTTGGACACTGGGGCTTGGGGCACCCTGGGATAGTGTAGAAGGTGTCCCTGCCCGTGGCAGGGGGTGGACTGGGATGAGCTTTAAGGTCCCTCCCAACCCAAACCATCCTGGGATTGTCTGTGGTGCAAGGCCAGGGCTGCTGCAGGTTTTTAGCCACGTCATGTTTGGGATTTCAGGATGTTCCCTCAGCTGATGCCGAGAGCTTTCTGAGCACCAGTGTGTGGTTTGGGTTTGTTGTGGCACTTATAGATCCAAACACCCCTTCCCTGTGATGCTCCAGGGGTGCCAACTGGCAGAGACAACGCACAAACCATGGCACAAGGATTTTGGGTCATACCATCCCCTCATTTTCCATCTGTTTTGTGACGGGGTGAGGATTGCTATCCTGGATTCTAACCCAAGATGGACAAAGCCTTGGGGCCTCTCAGCTCTTTCTCAGGACTGAATTGTCCTGCTGAGCCCTCAAGGAGGACAGATGGCAGCAGCACCGGAATTTCAAATGCATCCTTCACTTGTTAAGGCAGAAGTTTGGGATTTTTTTTTTCCTTTCCATTTTATTTTTAAATTTTGGTTTTTTTCAAAAGGAGAATCAACCTATAAATTCCTGACATAGTAGTATTTATTTCCCTGGCATCACACCAGTTACCAGACATTCCTGCCCCACATAGCTGTGCTGTGATGCAGTTGGGTGGTGGTTGGGTTGAGCGGGGCTTGCAGGAGATCCACTCCACGCTCCTGCTGTGAGCAGGCGAGGCAATTAAGTGCTAACAGATGCTGGGAGAGCCTCTCGAAGGGACACGCCTGCTTTTAAGCACTTCCCTTGGTCTTAGTAAGGTTTGTGAATTCCTTTTTCTTTTTTTTTTTTTTTAATGGAAAGCGTGGCTTGGAAAAAAAAAAGTCTCCTAAGGGTATTGAGCACCATGATGGTCTGACGTCAGTGGCTGTGACAGGAAAAATGTTCTGCTGGCACCGAATCACAGAGGTATTAGAGCTGGAAAAGACCTCTAGGATGATGTCCCATCCCTGGAAGTGCTCAAGGCCAGGTTGGACAGGGCTTGGAGCAACCTGGGATGGTGGAAGGGGGTGAAAAAGGTAGTCTTTATTGTCCCTTCCAGCCCAAACCACTCTGGGATTTTGTGACAGGCAGCAGTAGCAGAGGTTCTTTGGAGCTGCGTTGTCAGACTGTTCCTCTGCTGGATTCTGAACCCACTGGGCAGTCCAGCTCCCAGGAATTTCTGCTCTGTGTGATTCCCCTGAGAAGCTGTCAGCAGTGCTTGGGAAGCAGCCACTCCATGTGCTAGCAGCCATGAAAAGGAGTTTAACTGGATATTTGCACGGTGGGGAGATAGAGAGGTACAGTTATACTTCAAATTACATGTTAAGTTATAAATTGAATGATCGCCACATCCACGGGGGTGAACACAGAACATTCCAGCACAGGTACACGTGTCTGAATGTATATTCAGTGCACCTTGCTGAACATGACTGAAGGATGAAATATCAAATCATGAAACCATTAAGGTTGGAAGGAAAAGACCTCCCAGGACCATCACTCCAACCTCCCAGGATCATTACTCCAACCTTTCTGTCTGTGCACATGGGTGTTTGAAGGAGTTCAGGGAACAGGGGATGCCTTGAATGAAGGGATGTGCTTTCAGGAATGCCTGCAAGCTCTGTGCAGTGTCCAATTTCCTCTCCTCCCAGAGCTCTGACATTCCTGAAGGGGCATGCAGACCAGTGCATGCTACTGGAAGCAGCGTCAGACCCCAGTCCTGGAGCCAGGGAATGTATTCCTGTTTTGCAGAGCTCAGTATCTCATTCAGCAGCCCTGGAGTACATCTAAACAGGCCCCTTGAATTCCTGCACATTTCCTGACAAAGGGATGAAAATCACTTCAATGTCCTCGATTGTGCTGCTTAGGTCATGATTAAAAAAAAAAAAAAAGAAAAAGGAGGGGTGGGGGGGGAAGTCTGTTGTTCATATAGAGCCAAAAATGTCATTGTATGATTAGATGGAGCTCAGGGCTCTTGGATCACAGCATCCAGGATTCCTGTGAGTGAAACATCTCTGCGAGCTGCCTTCCCGTGGAATGAGCAGATCCCAGCAGAAAAAGCCACGTCTCTTCCCAGGAGGGATTATTTTTTTTTTTCCAGTTTGGCTCTGTTTTGATTGCAGGTGAAGATTGAAGTGTGCGTGGGGGCATTCAGGAGCGTGGCACAGCACGGGGTGGGTGTGGGAAACACAGCTCTGCAAGAGCCCCAAAAATCATTTTTTCTTTATGTACGGAGAAATCTGGATAATGAAGAGGGAGGATTGGGAAACCAGAGTCATTCATACTTCCACAGAATCCCAGAATGGTTTGAGTTGAAGGGACCCTAAAGCCCATCCCGTTTCAGCCCTGCCATGGGCAGGGATACCTCCCCCTAGAAGGTCCGTGGGAGTAGAAAACATTGATGTTCAAACAAAATTTGCAGAGGGTTTTTTGTGTTTTGGGGATTTTTTTGTAATTATGTAGAAAATTCAATGTGTTTTCCTAGTACTTCATTAGCCTCATATTTTTTGAAGGCTTTAACTTGCCGTGGAATTGATGCTCTGGATCTCAGCAAAAAACAACTTCTGAGTTGAGCTTGCACTCAAGGGATTGGCACTGCTTGAGAAACCATGTGAATTTGTGCAGTTTTCAGATGTGAATGGCTCGTTTTGGTTCCTTGAAGAACCTTTCGAAGGAGAATATTTTCAGCTTGGTTTTTAGGCAGTATAAAATTTCAAATGCTTTTTTCTTTTTCTTTTTTTTTTTTTTTTACAAAATGCTTGCTTTCTGTTGTTCCAAATCCTTTCGTATTTAGAAGAAATACGGGGTTTAAATCCTACTTATTTAAAGTGAGGTTGTGAGAGCCCAGTGACTGTCACCTGCATGGCTAAATCAGTTGTTCTGCTGATGGAGCTGCTCTGCTGACTGGAGGCTTCTCCCAGGCTGGTGGAGCTCCTGAGAAACAGCAAAGCTGGGCACAAGTCATTAAGCAGGAAAGATGCAGCCAACAAACTGGTAGGAGGCTGAGAAAACTCATTCATTATTTAATATCCTCAGCAAACAGACTGTAATTTACTTCCAGCAGCCTGCTCAAACAAAGCCGTGAATTATCTCGGGGAAGTTCAGCTGGAAAGGTGCTGAGTGCTTTGGCCTCGTCTCTGCTGAGCTCCTGGGATGGGAGGACAGGCAGGAGGAAAGGCAGGGGCCACCTGTGTGGCATGGCTGCTGCTGGCCAGCTTCAATGCTTCAGCCTTGGACCCTGTCTGCTGAGCCTGGGGTTTATTTTGGGGAAGGAAATGCTTCACTTGTGCTGAAGTTGAGGTCTCACCTGTGCTGAGATTCAGGAACATGACTTAGCAAAAGCCAGCCCAGGTTACAGTCCTGGAATTTATACACGTGGTTCAATACCTGCATGAGCTGAGCCAAGGAGGAGTCTCACACTGAAAACTAAGTTAATTATCTTCCCGTGTATTGGATTTCATTGGGGATTTTTGTAGGAGTGCTCAGGAGAAGTCAGAGCCTTTCCCTTTGTCTTTGCCCCATTCCCCACTCCCTGAGGTGGCAGGCGCTGCGCTCGTCCCCTCTGCGTGTCACAGTGTAAAGCTTGTCCCTTCTCCTTCTCTTTCCTTCTGTGCAGGAAGACCCAGCACAGCTCTCTGGACCAGAGCTCCCCACCCCAAAGCGGCGTCTCCGGCACCTACAACCACCCAGTCCTGGGGATGTACGATTCCAAAGACGACTTTCCACTCCGGAAAACAGGTAAGGCTGCCCTTCTCCCGCCGCGCTGCCGGCCGTCCCCGCCGTCACGCTCGGCCCTCTCATCTGGGTTTTCCTGAAAAAGAAGGGGTGTTGCCAAAAAGCTGGATTCCAGGCCGTGCTTTGTTTCCCAAGCCCCCTCTCCATCTGCTTCCCCTTCACCTGTCACTGTGCTCCCAGTGTTCCAGGGAGCCCGGGGCTGCTCTGGGGTGTGCGAGGAGCGCGGGAGACAGCGGAGCCGTGTGTCAAAGTGTGGGAGATGTTTTCCCAAACCCAAAGCTCGCACAGAGATCCGCGTGTCTCCAGCCCAAGTGTGCTTTGCTGAGTGAGGAAAGTACCGAGAAAAGGTTCATTTCTTGGGGGATTTGCATTTTATGTACGAGTTTGTACCTGAGGTAAATGAGGAGGTTTGTGCCAGGGCGAGCGCCGGGGCTTCCTGCGAGGGTTTGGTTCACACCTAGACAGTTCTCTCTCAGTCTGGCTTCTCCCTGCACGGTGGCTGGGCAGGTCAGTTATTCCTCAAGCCTGTATTATGTAAACCAGGTTGTTTGGCTTGGCTGTGATCCTCAGCTCCCTATCACATGCCTGAGCCAGCACAGCCTGGGCTCCCAACCCGGCCAGCTCGGGGCTGCAGCCTTCGGGGAACGGTGCGGCTCCGAGAGCTCAGCCTCGCTCGGGGAGCAGTGCTGCTCACTGGCTCTGCTGGGAATCACTTCAGGACAGCAAAAAGGGCTTCTCTGGAAAGATCACACAAGCATTAAGATTGGAAAAACCCCTTTAAGATCACCCAACCTTCAACCAGCACTGCCAAGGCTGCCTCTAACCCACGGCCCCAAGTGCCACATCCACAGGTTCTTTAAATGCTTCCAGTGATGGTGACTTCACCACTGCCCTGGACAGCCTGTTTCAATGTCTGACCAGCCTTCCAGTGATGAAATTTTCCCCTTTTGGGAATTTCTCACTAGGAACTGTAGCACCTGCCTTGCTGGATGGATTCCCATCTGGTCAGTTGTCTCTGTTCACCCTTGGGTGGGACAAGTAACAAACACTTCAGCTGCACAGGAACCCAGTCAAAAATTGACTCCAAGATGTGGGCTTTCCCTGGGAAAAGTACCCCTGTCACTTTGGGGATGGTGCTTTTGCCTGTGCCCTTCCTGGAGGACTCCAAAAGCTGAGCTTAGAAAACTGGGATTGCTGAAGGACAGGGCATCCTCTCCTCTCTGTCCCTGGGTAATGGAAGAGCTTCCAGGCTGCCCTGGGGAATCAGAGAGTTTCCACGCAGGGAAGCATCCCTTGGCACCAAACCTACCGCTTAGGACCCATGGACAGCCTGATTCCAAGAGATTTTTAACTCTTTCTTATGCCTTGTGATGCCAGGTGATCCATTCCTACCCTGTTAGCATTCCCAGAGTTAAATTGGGCTTTGACATGCTCCCAAACATGCCTGGCTTGTCACCTCAGGGCACCTTGTCAGACTGGCCTTGAGCAGCAGTTGCCCTTCTTGCTCCCAGGGTCCTGGAAAGGAATTCCTGCAGGAGAAGGAAGACATCTGCACATCTCACCCTGTGCTGCTTCCCAAACTGGGATCTTACCAAAGCTCCTGCTGAATGAACTCCTGCTGTCAGACAGAGGGAATTAAGGATGATAAATGGAGCTAATCACATTATTAAAGAGTGGAAGCCACCAAATCCATTGTTGTTTTCCAGCAGGAGGACGTTCAGCTGATTTTGGTTTCCCAGAACCCTGGCAATTGTTCTTTTTGGGCACCAGCATTAATCTCCTGGGCACTGGTCTGGGATACAAACAAGTTCACTTTTGTGAGGTTCAGGGGAGAATTTTAAATTTTTTTTCATTGTTTTCTTTTATTTTCCTTTCAACGCAACAGCACGTCAGGGTCTGGCACAGCAATATCCTGCAGAATTCCCAGTGCCAAGAATGTTAAGTTGCTTGGAGAAGAAAGGCTCCTGAACAATCTGGTGTAAACAAAAGGCAGGGAAGGCTGGAGCCCATCCTAAATAAAGTTCTTTATTACGGGTGAGCTTTTCAGATTTTTGGCACCAGGCAACGCTCTGGCTTTGTGTTGGTAATTTAAAACCACCATATAGTGTAGTCCAATTTTATTAAATTTGATTAAATATTTGCAGCTCAAATAACAGAGCCCATCACAATACAGCTCTGATTACCAGGGCTGGAATCCAACCAGCACCGTTGCTGGGGAGAGGGCGGCTTAGGGGGTGGTGGAAAGGCAGTTGGAATTGTCATTTCTCCCAGCCTGCAGAGCTGGGAGTGTGTCCTGCAGGTTGAGATGTTTTGGGGAACTAAAAGTATTCCCCATCCCTGGAAGTGTTCCAGGCCAGGTTGGACAAGGCTTGGAGCACCCTGGGATAGAGGAGGGTGTCCCTGCCCATGGCAGGGGGCTGGAACAAGGTGAGCTTTAAGCTCCCTCCCAGCCCAAACCTGTCCATGATTCTATCGAATTTGCCATTTCCCTGCATTTTAGCAATACTCCATGTCTTTTCTCTTATTTCAAGCATCCTGGTGGTCACAGGTTATAGGAGAGGGAGGGATGTGCAGGAGCGATCTCTTCAGAGTGCTTGAAAACCTTCAGCAGGGGCAGCAGTCAGCTCCTGCAGCGTGCTCCCGATGCCTCTCGTGCCCTGAAATCCAACTTTCTCTGATTTGTTTTCTTAAATTACGCTCCAGTTTCTTGGCTGTTTGGTTTCAGCGTGAAATTGTTTTCCTGGTGCAGTTACTAATTGCTTGAATCCTGTTCTTAGCCTGGCTGGGGGATTAATTTCACTCTGCTCCCTGTCTCCAAGCACTTTGGGGCTTTTCCTTTTTCTTTTGCTGGGCTGAGATTGGTTTGGTTGGTGCTTCTCCTGCCTTTGCTGTTAAATACCTGGATTAGCACAAGGATTTTTATTTCCCCTTCTGGGGAGTTTCCTTTGTTCTTTGTGGGATTTAGTGTCAGAGTTTTATTGACAGCTTTTGAGAGGGGAAATTCTAAGCGGCCTTTTCTGCTCCCAGATCAAGGCTGGTGTCTCCCAAATTTAATAACATTCATTATGTGGTGCACTGGGGTCCTGTAAGGAAAATCTCTGGAGAATCCTTACAGAGTGATTTTAGATTTCTGGGTTGGGACAGCCTGTTTTGATAACCCCAAGAGTTGTTTGTCAACACCTTTCTTGGAGCTGCTGAAGTGGGTTTTAGCAGAGCTTTTCAGTTTTGCATTTCCAAGGAATCCTGTCCTTGTTTCCTCCCCAGGAACCAGGTTGTTGATGGCATTCCCTACTTACTGAAAGTCGCGCAGTAGATGTATCAGAACATGCTGTTACTTAGAAAGCTGACACCACCACCATCGTGAATTTTAAAGGGAATTACTGCACTTCTTAACGTGCTTTTCCTCTTGGACTTGATGATCTTAGAGGGCTTTTCCAACCTAAATGATTCTGTGACTCCATCATTCTTTTTCCGTGCAAAAGAGAGAAGCCTGAGAGAGGAAGGCATCCAGCATCCTGTGATGTCCTTGGTATTGCAGAAAACTGGAGTTGTCTGGGTATTATTTGCAGCTAAGCAGGTGAAATTGGTGTGAACTTGTTGCAATTAGAAAGAAATAAGAGGGAAAATGAAAGGATTTTTCGACAACTATAATACTGCATTTGTCAAGGAAAGTGTAATGTCCCTCTGAGCTGGTTCTGATTATTGGAGTGTTTGGAGTGGTTTGTTTTAGGACAAAACGTTGTTTGGAGAAAAATAGTCAGAAACCCTGGTGTAACATGGGAGTATAATCCAGAGGAAATCTTGGAGCTCTGTGTGGCATGGAGTGTCACTCCAGTTCGAGAGCCTCTCTGCCTTCCCACCTACGTTGTCCTTCCAGCCAGCCTGGTTGGAAGCCTGGCTTCCCACAGACCCACGCACTGAGAGGAGGCCCTGACCCTGCTGGAAATACCCTGTCCTGCTCCAGCTGGAGGACGTCAGTCTGTCTGATCCAAAAATAACACTTAGCTTGGATATTGGAGAAGATTTCTTCACTGGAAGGGTGGTCAGGCATGGGAGCAGGCTGCCTGGGGCAGTGGTGGATTCACCATCTCTGGAAGTGTTCAAAAAATGGGACGTGGCACTGGAGGACGTGGTTTGTGGTGGTGATGGGTTGATGGTTGGACTTGGTCATCTCAGAGGTCTCGTCCAGCCTTAACAACTGTGGAATCATGAAGACATTTCTTGTGAGTGGTGCACCAAAAAAGAAACCTCTTCCAGGAGGAGACCAAACAAAATCTTACGTTTTAATGTCATCTTTGGGGGATCCCAATCACTCAGAGAGCCTACCCTCCTCCTCCCTGGTCCTCCCAGCTCCACTTCTGCTTCCCAGGGGCTGCCAGGGACCTGCATTGTTCATAGAATCCCAGGATTGGGTTGGAGGCAACCTCAAAGCCCATCCCATCCCCTGCCACAGGCAGGGACACCTCCCACTGTCCCAGGTGGCTCCAAGCACCCATGTCCAACCTGGCCTGGGACACTTCCAGGGATCCAGGGGCAGCCACAGCTGCTCTGGGCACCCTGTGCCAGGGCCTGGCCACCCTCACAGGGAAGATTTCCTTCCCAGTATCCCATCTAACCCTTTCCTTCTTTCAGCCTAAGTTCCCTCTCCTTGTGGAGTTTTCTCATGAATGTTAGAAGGGAGACAAGATAATTCTGTTGGCTTTTGCCTGACTAGTAAAGCTTAGTCTGAAACTTAACAATAATAAATAATAATAAAAGAATAGCATCCCTTTCCAGTCCCCACCTCCCAAAATGAAGATGTTCAAGGACTGGCAGCAGGGGTTTCGTGCTGCACTGTTTGTTTTTATTCCACATATGTTGATGGGCAGTGGGAACAGGGCAAACTCTGCCCAGAACTTGGTGGGACAGACTTAATGTCCGATTAGTTCAGCAGCTTAGGGGCAGCAATTCTAGGAAAAAAACAATGGGAATGACATAAATGTTGGAAGAATTGGATTACATGGGTCCTGCTGCACTCGATGATGTATAAGAGGGGTAACTTGGGTTGGAGCCTGTGAAAACCAGGGAAGCTTTTGGCTTATGTTCTGGTTATTAATTTACTCGGAGGAAAACAAAATATTCTTTGTATAAATCCTTATTATAGGCCAAATTAAGTAAGTCAGTGCTTAAGAAATCCCGCTGGCTTTGTGGGAGCTGACTCAGATTTGGGCATAGGCTTCATTTGTTTGCTGGAGGGGAATTTTGATAATTTCACGGCCTTTGTTTTAAATATTTCACCTTGAGATGTAGAGGAGCGGTAATTTTTTAGCTTAGGCTTTGCAATTTAGTCTCCAGTTTTTAAATTTACTCCAGTTAGCAAGGTTTTGTTCGGGCATATTGCCTGGCAGGGTGAATTTGGGGAGATTTCCAGTGGAACTTGTGTTCCTGACACAGCACTGAACCTGCATTGACTGTCAGGTATTGATGCTTCTGTGTTGTTCATGTTCCTGTTTTACACTTGTGAAAGACAGCTCTCTTCAGCTTAAAAATATTTTTGTTATATAATAGTTTAAAAACCATCTGAGCAAGCCTAAATTCTTTTACTATAAAATAGGTTTTATGCAAATTCTTTGAGTTTGAGGCTGTGCTGCGCTGCCTGTGCTGAATTTTAATTCACCTACTTTGGGCTCTGGAGCACCCAATTAAATCCGTGTAGGGATTACGCTCTCTGAGGTCCTGATGCCATGTTAGATTTGGGATTATATCTGAGGGATAAACAACAAAATCAGAGCGGGGCTTTAAATAGACCTTTTGGTGTTTCGAAACTCAATCCCCCAGCAGAAGGGGAAAACACGGAGTGATTTTGCCTTAAAATAGTTTAATCTGACAAATTCCAATACGTTGCTTTGGCAATCACTTACGCTGGAGGTATTTTCTCTTTTAAGGCTGTCATTTTCTATGTTTCACCTCTTTGTTATATGGAAGGAGGTTAATATTGTGGCTTTAAATATAGGGTGTGTTAGGTAATCTGTGACCCCAAATCTTTTGTTTACCTGCCCATTTTTAAGGTGTTTCAAACCTATTCCTTCTTTGTAATTGAAAGCTACCTGATTAATTGTGTGTTCCAAACAGAAACCACCCCTCATCTGAGCACCAGGAATAAAATTTGGGCTGAAATACAGTTTTTATTGCTACGTTTCCCTTTGTTGGAGGACAGATCCTTCCAACAGCTGTGGCATAGGTTTTCCCTGATTTAAAATGGATATATCAGCATCCAGCTGTGACATCTTCCCCTTCCACAGAATCCCAGAGTGGTTTTGCTGGAGGGGACCTTAAAGATCATCACCTTCCAGCCGTGAGTGTGACATCCAGGCAGCTATTAATGCTCAGAAATTGGGACAGATTAAATCTGGGAATGTAAAGACATGGGATGAGGTGTGTGTACCCAAACACTGCTTTTAAAATCGTAATTCAGCTTCTGTTTCAAAGAGAACTTGGAGAAGTTGCTGCTTGGAGCCTGAGCTTGTGTTTGAACTGGTCCAGTCTTTAATATTGCCCCGGGAGCAGATTTGCATTCAGTCCCCTGCCATTTTATATGCAAATTCTGTCTCCCTGTCAGACATTTCCCCCCTTGCTAATATACTTCATTCAGCATTTGAAGCATCATCTTAAGGGAGCACTTTTTTTTTTTTTTTTTTTTTTTTTTTTTTTTTTTTTTTTTTTTTTCTC
>WEIU01024052.1:496591-550388 GCA_013389925.1 Aegithalos caudatus
TTTTTTTTTTTTTTTTTTTTAGCGCTCCCGTTATCTCTTGGCGGCGTTTTTGTCCAAAACATTCATGAAAAAGCTTTTTCCTTTCTTTTTTTTTTCTTCCTCCGAAAAATTCCATCAAAGCACTGGGCTGATGGCTTAACTTCAAGCATTTGATCTTGAATTCATCAGCCTTCTGATTTTTTGAGCCCTGCAATTAACGTCGACAGGCTTGATCTTTGACGTGACCCGGTGGTCAAGGGAAATATAGCTGCAGCCAGACTGAGTTAATTCAAATTAGTTTGTAAACCCTGTTTTAATTCTTCTAAAGAAATGTAGATTATTCACCCTGGAGTGTGTTGGTTGGTAATGGAGCGAGCGCGGGATTTGCTGGTTCAAAGGGATTAAGCAGCAGGGTTGTTGAGGAAGGGAAAGGATGGGGCCGGTTCACTCATCTCAGCTCTGTCAGGAGCCCTCAAACCCCACAGCAGGTATTTCACTCAGGGCTCAGGAGATCAGAAAGCTCCCAGAGGAAATCATCTTGCAGGAGGAGTCTGGAATTAAAGCTTCATGACCTCGATGGAGACTCGATAAGGTGTGCGCTGTCACCAGCTGTCCTGGCCCCAGGGGTGCTAGAGCTTCCCAGGAGCTCTGCCTTGGCTTTTTGGGCTCTCAGGATTTGGGTGTTGTCAGGAGTCTCTCAAAAGCATGGTGTGCACGAGGCTGTGGTCATAGGAAATGCATCCACACCTGCCCTGGGCAGTCTGGAACTTCCCAGGTGTCTGATGTGCTGTTAGATAGGGTGGAAGTGTGGGGCTGTGATGATGTAACCCCAAGGTGCTTCCCAAACAAACAAACAAACCTCCTCCTCTCTGGTGTTGGCTTTCCTTGGCCACGCTCTCATGCCCTTTCCCTTGAGTTGACACTGGCTCCAGCTGACACAGGGAGCCAGTAGGGAGACAATCACCTGGTTTGCTTGTGGGGTTTGATTCTGGTGTTTCCCCCTGCCCAGGCACCCCTCCCTCAGCCAGCTCTCCCTGGGGTCAGATGACTCTGAGGGTGTGGAGCTGCCTGTTCCAGCAGCACATCAGAGATAACCAACAGCAGCATCTCAGCTGGCTCAGCCATTCCTCTGCTGCTCCCTTGGATCCCATCAGCTGGGTTTGCTGCTGTGTTGGGAGCAAGTTGGGCAGAGGTGGGAAACTCTGCACTAATCCCGAGTCTGTGTCTTCATTCAGAGAAGACTTTGCAGGCTGATTATTACATTTTTAATTTAAATGCCCGTCATCATTGTTGTTGAATCCAGACCTTGCATGGGCTGGGACCTCTTTGTTATACTACAGATCTGTGTTCCAAATATTTGTTAGAAAATGACTTAATTTCGTTTAGCCTCCTGCAAATGCTCGACTGCAGCCAGCCAGCTCAACTCAGCTCAGCTCAGCTCAGCTCAGCTCAAGTGCAGGCTGAGTAGAACCCTGGGGAGACCCTGCTAAGAGTGTTTCACTTTCCTGTGCAGCCTCTGAACCCAACCTGAAGCTGCGGTCCCGACTAAAGCAGAAGGTGGCTGAGAGGAGGAGCAGCCCCCTCCTGCGCAGGAAGGACGGGCCCGTGGTCACCGCGCTCAAGAAGCGCCCGCTGGACGTCACAGGTACGGCGGGTAAGAGACAATTCCTGCCTTCTTCACCCCTCCTCCTTCCCAAAGTGCGCTCCTGTCTCCTTCCTGTGCTTCAGCAGTGCTGGATCCAAGCTGAGCGCACTGGAAATTGTCCAGCCTGGGGGAGGCTGAGGTCAGGCCTCGTCCCCATCCCCAGCTTCCTCAGGATCTCTGCTCCTTGTGACCAGGGACACACCTGGAGCTGTGGCATTAGGGTGGAAATAGAAAAAGGTTCTTGACCCACGGGTTTTATACATACAGCTGTATAAAACTTCTTTTTTGACTACTCAGCTGACAGTTTCTTGTTGAAAAGTCTTGTCCATCCGGTACCAGAGTTTGCAAGTGGGATCAGAGGAAAGAATGTGATGGTATTACCATAAAGTTAATTCCTAGCACCATCTAGGGATGTCTCTGTGTAAGTACCACCCAGTGACAGCTTTGCCAGGCTTGTCTTGCTTCGAGGCACAGGATCATCCCTCCGTCAAACTCAAAGTGAGCTCCCTTTGGACAGCGGGGTGGGTTTGGGAGACCCTGGGGTGCCTCAGCACCTCTCTGTGTCAGAGCCTCTCTGTTGGCAAAGGGGAAGGAGGATTTCAAGGGCTAAAAGTTGTGGAATCATAAAATATCCTAGGCTGGAAGGTACCCACAAGGATAATCCAGTCCAATCCTAGGCCTGCACAGGACACCCCAAAAATCCCAGCCTGTGCCTGAGAGTGTTTTCCAAACACTCTGTGAGTTCTGGCAGCCTTGCAGACCTGAAAATCCAATTGCCTTCACTCACACAGTGCTATATGGCACATGGTTCCTGCTAGCTGACCATTTTTCCCTGCAATGACTTCAGAAATGGCAGTGGGAGCTCCCATTTGTCACTGGCATGGACATGGTTCAAGAAGCCAGCCTGGAGCTTGTTAGAAAAGTATTGGAGTTACTGTGGTGAGAGGGGACTTTTAAACGGAAAATAAGCTTTAAAAACAGTCCCACTTTGGGGAATAGAAATTATGTTTAATCCCTGAAGAATGCAGGGGGTTCTGGTGGGACACCTTCCTCTTGACCAGGTTGCTGCCACCTGGCCTTGGACACTTCCAGGGATGGGGCAGCCATGGCTTCTCTGGGCACCCTGTGCCAGTGCTTATCACCCTCACAGGGAAGAATTCCTTCCTACAGTTCCCTCTAAGCCTGCCCTGTGGCAATGGGAAACCAGGCCCTTGTAAAGCTTAGCTTTTATTCCTCCTGGAGTAATGAGGAGCCTGCTGCAGCCTGAGCCACTGCAGCTGCTGGGAGAGTCTCCTTTTGCAAATGCTTGGGGATGAGGAAAGTTCAACAGAAAACAATTGAATGTTATTAACCTTCCCAAATAAAAGGAGGAACACCAGCAGCTGCGCCATACAGCAGGTGAGAGACTTCCTGAAGGAGGTCTGATGCAAGGAGGTGTCTTTATGGTCAGAGGGAAAGAGGGTGAGAGAGGCACTTCCAGAAAAATGAAGCAGAACAACTCCGACCTCCTCCAGTCTGACCTCTTCAAACCTTCCATGCCTTTTATTATCTTTCAATCATAATTCAAGTTATTAATACACTCTAAGAGAAATCCCCATAGGGAGAAGACTTAAATGTGCTGAGTAGGTACTTGGATAAACCATTTGAAAGTGTTTGTTGGTATTTTAAGAGCCCTGGGAAGATTTAGGGGGAAGAAAGGGAGGAGGAGGAGGAGGGCTGCTTTCATCCAAAACAAAACTTGTGGGGTTGTTATCTCTCTAAATACCATCACAGAGATGGTTTCTAATGTTAAAAGTTGGTTTTGGATGTGTTTTTCAGACTCTGCATGCAACAGTGCTCCTGGATCTGGTCCCAGCTCTCCAAACAACAGCTCCAACAACATCAGCACTGAGAACGGAATTGCAGGATCAGTCACGAGTATCCAAGCAGAGGTACAGAGCCCTCCTTCCCTCTGGTTTTTAACTCCCATCAGCTTTGGGAGAGTTTTAGGACTAAACCACACGAAAGGAAAACCCTGACTTGTGACTTGGAGCAGACTTTGGGAATTACCTCTCAGCCTGGGCTGACAGGGTGCCTTATCTGTTTATTAAATCTGGTTTGAACCAGCTCACAGGCAGCTTGTGGTAACTTGCAGTGGTTTTGTAGTGAGGAGAAAGTAAAAGGGATTCAGCAAGTAAAGAGATTCAGCAAGGTCAAATGCAAGTATTTTAATGTTTGGGGAATTCGTTTCTGTATATAGGGTGGATTTATTGTGTGCAGTAGGCCGGTCTAAATATGACCAAACCATAACTGGATTAAAGGGAATGGATTTAAATTTTTGCTCCACAACTGGGGATCTGAAAGATTGGTGCCATGTGCTGGTTTATAATCCCATAAAGTTTCACCATCACTTGAGGCATCGCTGGATGCCCTGGGCAGGGTGTTGGCCTGGGAGAGGTGGGGTTGGATTGAGCACAGCAGCTCCTGTGTTCAGGAATCCTGGAGCCAAGCTTTTCCAAGGGGTCTGGGACATGTGAGCTGGCTCCCACTATAAACTGTGCTTGTAGAAAACCAGTGTGGTTGTCTGATGTTACTGGTGCATTTCTTTCTATCCAGCTTCCCATTAGCTGTTCTCCCCATGAATAGAGTCTGTCTTAACACCAGGGCTCCAAAAACAGGCTGGGGCTTGTTCTCCACAAATATTCCTTTAGAATTGAAAAGGCCTTCTGATGGTGGAAATGTCAGTCCTTATTGCTTTCTAGTTTTGTACAAATTTGCACTTTATTTTTATTCCTAATGTAGTGTAACAGTATTTAACATGGGGAACATGCCTCCTTCTCCACCCTCTGCCCTGCCAAATGATCCAGCACACATTCCAACCGCTCTAGTCCATAGCAAACCTTACAGATTCGGGTAATTAGTGTGAAGATTAAGATGGTGGGAGGTGGAGGCTTCACTTGCCCCAAGAGGATGAGGACTGAGTTTTGGTTTTGCCTGATCCAGGAGCTGTCAGTCTTGTCTGTCCTTAGCAAACTGCAAATTCCCAGTTGCTCCTGATGGAAAAAACGAGTGGATTTGGCAGGTTTTTTTGTGACATAAGCAGAGCAGGCTTCCCAAAAGTCCCTACAGGGGATTGGAATGAGGCGGTCTTTAAGGTTCCTTCCAGTCCAAACCATTCCATGAAGTCGGAGTGACCTCCTACAGGTGAATGTGAAGCTGGAGCATCCTCCTCATCTATTTGATTTTTCAATTTAGTAATTAGAGCTGATCATCTGGGACTAGACCACCAACACCTAATCAAATGGACACTGACCACGAGAAAAAGTCTGCCCATCATTACTGCTTGTAATGCAGTAATTTTGTGACATAGGCCGAGGTGCGAGCAACACAAACAATTCGAAGAAAAAACTCTGTCCTGCCCAAGCCTTTCCCAAAGAAAAATAACTCCATTTTATTTCAGCATTCATGTCATGTGATCCCAGCTAATCCATTGGCCTGTATTTGGGAAAAAATAAGTGGGGTTTGGTGTCTTTAAAAAAATCTTCTTCACTAGGAGTTGTATGATCTGGGAGCTCAAGTGTTGGAGATTCCTTTAATACCGGTGGACCAGGATTTCCCATATTCCCACCATTAAATGTTTGGAAATATTTGAGTGTTTCTGAAAAGATAATGATGTGCTTCGTTCTTAGCTTCATGTTTTATTTTAAATAAGAAGTATATCTCACTGCTTCTTAGTTTGCTGCATCAGCCCTTGAGCCAGGTGTGTTGGAGGATGGTTTTGGGTGCCTTCAGTGGGGAAAGACTGCAGCCCTGCCTCCTTTAACACAGACAGTTTCTGTGTTGAAATACTGTTTTTTAAGGTTTTTCCCTCTCTGAAAGGCACACAGCATTCTCTGCCACTGCAGTTGGTACCAGCCTGTAAAAACTCCTTGAGTACAGCTGCAAATTGTGCATTCAGGGAGGGCTGTGTGCAATCCAGGCCTGTTTGTGCACGGCCCAGAGATGGGAGTTGTGTGTTTAAAGTGATGATAATGCTGCCAAATCCCATATGCTGAGCGCATCAAGCTGCTGTGTTCTTCTCTCCTCTTGTTTTCTATATCAAATCCCCAGGAGAGGCTTTAAGGCACAACTCCAGAGTATTGATTGTTCAAAGGGAAAATGGATGTAGTTTTGTTTCATTTATGATATCAGTAAAATATTTCATTCCTCTGCTGACAATAAGTATCTTATTTTCAATGGCACACTGACATTATGTAATTTAAATTAAAGCAAAATTGCCAGGAGTGCTAAAAAATCACTTGGAAGGAGAAGTGTGTGGGTACAAATAATCACATGGAGAGTCACTTTAGATTAGAGACAAAAATGAAGGTTTTTTTTACAATGAGTCTGTTAAAAAAAGGCACAGGGTGCCCAGAGAAGCTGTGGCTGCCTCATCCCTGGCAGTGTCCACAGTCAGGCTGGATTTTGGGTTTGGAGCACCCTGGGATAGTGGAAGGTGTCCCTGCCCGTGGCAGGGGGTGGAACAACCTGGCCTTGAACAATTCCAGGGATGGGACAGCCACGGCTTAGGTACAAATTGCCCCATAATAGAATATGGAGTTAAACAAAATCCCCTTTTTCACAGCAGCACCTGAGTTTAACAGACTTCTGTAGAAGTCTAAATTCTGTTTATGTTGGAAAATCACCTGCAGAGACCTCAGGGTGATCAGAACTGATTTCCTAACAGGAAAATCAAGCACTTTATTGTAATTTTTATAATGGGTTTTCTAGTGCATATTTCAAATCAGTCTTGTTTAGAAATTAAAGGTATTTTTGCTAAAGTGTTCTTGCTTCAAATGCCTGTAAGATAACTGATCAAATCTTGCATTTCACCCTGAAAATCAGGAAATAGCTCCATAAATGCAACCTTGAGGCTTTTGGACCGGATTTTGAAGTCTGATTTATGCTAACGCACGCTAGTAAATAACATAAATTGTCTGTTATTTGCTAAAGAGAAAAACACCAATTGTAAAGCTCTTTTTTTTTTTTTTTTTAAGATAGTCTGTTTTACCTTTAAAAAGGCAAATGCTTGAGAAGGATAAGTACCAAGGGAAGGTTGTTCACCCAGAGGGTGTTGACAGTGGCCAAGCTCCCTGGGGAATGGGCACGGCCCTGAGACTGCCAGAGCTCCAGGAACCTTTGGACAGCACTGCCAGGGATGCCCAGGGTGGGATTGTTGGGGTGTCTGCAGTTCTGGAGATCCTGTGCCCTGCCCTGGTGAGAGCCAGGCTCTGGGGCTGTGCCCTCAGCCGTGGTCTCTCCTCTTTCCAGACCAGCCTGGCTCACAGGCTCGTCAACCGCGAGGGCTCCGTGACGCAGCTCCCGCTCTACACCTCGCCCTCCCTGCCCAACATCACGCTAGGACTGCCTGCCACCGGCCCTTCCAGCGTAAGTGGGCTGGGATCGGCCTCTGGGATCAGCCTCTGCCATGGCAGAGAGTGGGGATCAGCCTCTGGGATGGCAGTGGGGTGGGGATCAGTCTCTGGGATGGCAGAGGCTTGGGATCAGCCTCAGCCTCTGGGATGTCTGCAGGTTGGGATCAGCCTCTGGGATGTCAGAGGTTTGGGATCAGCCTCTGGGATGTCAGAGGGTTGGGGTCAGCCTCTGGGATGTCAGAGGGTTGGGATCAGCCTCTGGGATGTCAGAGGGTTGGGGTCAGCCTCTGGGATGTCAGAGGGTTGGGATCAGCCTCTGGGATGTCTCTTGACCCCTGTGCCATGGTGCATTTGCAGGCGGGACAAGCGCAGCAGGATGCGGAGAGGCTCGCAATCCCAGCCTTACAGCAGCGGATCTCCTTATTCCCTGGCACTCACCTCACTCCCTACCTGAGCACTACAACGTTGGAGAGGGATGGGGGAACTGCACACAACCCTCTCCTGCAGCACATGGTCCTGCTGGAACAGCCAACTGCACAAACGCCCCTGGTCACAGGTGAGCGCTCCAGGGCCAGCACTTGGGCACCTGGAAAAGAGAGGAAACCAGCAGGGATCTGTTGGGTTGTTTTCAAGGCAGCTTCTAGGTCCTGCATCACCTCTGCACCCCACAGATGGACCATAAAACCTTTGTTTGTTGATTCATTGATTAGCGGTGACTTTTCCCAACCCGGATCTCCCACCTCGTTTTGGTGAGATGAAAAGAAATACTATTATTCCATCAGGGTAGCAAAAGCCAGCTGGTAAAAGCTGAAAACTATTTTTTAAGAGTTCTGACCTGTTCAGATCAAAGTGAGGGCAAAAACATTGCATCTTAATGATTCCTGCTTTCCACGGATGGTTTCTATTCCATGAAAGTACGAAAGGCACGCGCTTAGAAAATCACAGGTTAGAACACTTCCTTTCCATCATTAACATAAATAGCAAAACCGTGGCAAAATCAGCTGCCTCCCAACAGATTGTATTTATTTGTGTGCATTCCCTTTCCAGGATGTTAATTGCCGTGAGTCACTCCCAGTGCTGGGTTTTCAGAATGAACTACCTGTGGGAAGGCCTGTGGCCATAAATAGGCTGTATTCAAAGCAATAATTCCCACTGGGATACGTTCCTGGTTTCCTGTGTGTGGTGCTGGGACAAAGGATGTTCTGCCTCGGTTGTTGACGTGTTGGTTTTCCTTCCCTTCCTACCATTTCTAAGGGAAGTTCTTGGGAGTTGTCAGCCCCTGCAGCGTTGCAGCTCGTGGCTGGTTGTACATCCAAATCCCAGGGATATCCACGGGGTTGGGATAAGCCTGGGAGCACGCAGATATGGGGAGGCTGATGCAGAGGAGCGTGGTGTTTGCTTCCCACTGTTTCCAGCATACTGTGTTTGCTTCCAAGCAAATTCCTTCTACCCCACCTGCTCCATGGGGTGCTTTCCGAGTGAGTACAGCGTGTACCGACTCAACGCTCAGGAGAAGGAGTCAGGACACACAGACAAGGAGAGATGTTCCAGAGGCAGCAGCTGAGAGGCAGCGAGCTCACACGTGGTCCCCAAAGCCTTGAGTCCACCGCCTGTCAAGCTGCAGCTAATATTTGGAAACTCCTTGGAAACAAAGTGTGGAGTTTATTAGGATTCCACTGGAGAGCCTTGAGCTCTGACCACAGTCCCCTGACAGGTGCAGGGTTATCCATCCCTGATAGCTCTCTCTGTGCTGGAAGGTTGACATTGCCAGTTTGGGAAGCCAGCCTAGAATTCCTTAGCTGTGCCATTCCTCTTGGGAATGGTTACTCCGGGTAGTATCCTACATGTCCTGATGTTCCTTATCCCTGATGGAGCATACTCAGGGCTTGGAGCAACCTGGGATAGTGGAAAGTGTCCCTGCCTGTGGCAGGGGGTGGAGTGAGATGAGTTTTAAGGTCCCTCCCAAGCCCAGATGTTCCGGGATTCTGTGAACACGGTGTCTCCTAGAAAGCTTTCCCAGGAGCACCTTGGCCATTGCCTTGAAGGAAGGTAGTCTTCCAAAATACCTTTGCAAGCTCTGCTGTCTGATTTCAGCTTTTGAGAGGAGGAGCTGTGCTGTCAGGGAAAAGGGATTAGTCTTTCCCAGTTATCCATATATTCATCTACATACCTGTGTGTGTACACACCGACATCTGTAGAGACACGGGTTTATAAAATCAAATACCCTTTCACATGATCCCTTTCAGAAAAAGCAGAGAGTGGGAGAAACTCTGTAAGTCTTCTGAGAAAAGAGGCTTTCACATGAGTCAGCTCCTTCCGTGTAGGGCAGTTCTGTGAATTGGTGGGAAAGGAGGTCACATCCTGGGATGCAAATGCCAAGGTGTTCCTAATCCTCAGTATCCAGCTGGCTGCAGACTTCTGGGTAACTTCTCCCTCTCCTAAACCAAAGCCTGAGAAGAGCAGAAGAGGGCTTCTTGCCCAAAAGTGACTGCAGCCCTATCCCGGCTTGAATTGCACCTGGGATCAGTCCCTAAACCAAGGCAAGCTGTGAGGTTTTAACTTCTCCAGACCACTGTGGTCTCATGTAGGGACAGAAGGGTCGGTAAGGTGTTGCCTGGTTTCAAAAAGTAAGATGTTTCCAGAGGGTCTCTGAGTCACCAAACAGACACAGGACTCAAACCAAGCAAAGCATTGCTCTGTGCAGTTGTGATTCATTTCTGTGCTCTCTCTCAAGGCAGCTCCTGTGAGGTGGCTGGGTTTGACGTGGTATCACTGTCACCATCAGCGTTACTCAACAGCCGTTTTCTCCCTTCCTTTCTTCTTCCTTCTGTTTCTCCTCTGCTGTTTTTTCCTCCATATTATCTTCAGACTGGTATCTTTCAGGACTGCCCCTGCATGCACAGCCCCTGGTGGGTGGAGAGAGGGTCTCCCCTTCGATCCACAAGCTGCGGCAGCACCGCCCGCTCGGGCGCACCCAGTCTGCTCCCCTGCCCCAGAACGCCCAGGCCCTCCAGCAGCTGGTGATCCAGCAGCAGCACCAGCAGTTCCTGGAGAAACACAAACAGCAATTCCAGCAGCAGCAGCTGCACATCAACAAGGTAGGCACGAAGCTTTCCATGCCTTTTTTCCTCCACAGCGGCTTCAAGCATGTGATTTCAGGGTGTCCAGTGCAGGTGTGTTTGTGGGCTCTACCTCCAGCATCCCGGGGCCTCTCATCCTTGGACCTCTCTCAGGCACGACAGCGCCAGGACGTATTGGTGAAGGAAGTTACTCAGATGGACTGAAACGTTTGCTGAAAGGCTGAGAGACATAGAGGTGTTCACCTGGAGAAGAGAAGGCTCCAGGGAGACCTCAGAACCCCTTACAGGGCCTAAAAGGGCTCCAGGAGAGCTGGAGAGGGACGTGGGACAAGGCATGAAGGGACAGGACACAGGGAATGGCTTCCCACTGCCAGAGGGCCGGGATGGATGGGATATGGGGCAGGAATTGTTCCCTGAAAAGGTGGGCAGGCCCTGACACAGGGTGCCCAGAGCAGCTGTGGCTGCCCGTGCATCCCTGGCAGTGTCCAAGGCCAGGTTGGACATTGGAGCTTGGAGCAGCCTGGGACAGTGGAAGGTGTCCCTGCCCATGGCAGGGGATGGCACTGCATCATCTCTAAGATCCTTCCCACCCAACCCATTCTGGGATTGTTTTGAGGCTTTCTGAACGCTCCTCCCAAGGAGTTCCAGTGGAGGCTTTCCTTGGGACAGCAGTAATTCCAGCAGCAGGTCTGGGGCTCAGGATGAGCCCGTGGCAGGCAGCCATCCAGATCGCCGCTGTTGCAGTTAATGTGGAGCTTCCTCCAAATGTTTCCACCGTTCCAGTCCTGTGAGAAAACACAACTACCGAGGGCTGGATCAAGGAGTGAGGGAAGCCACAAGCCCTCCCTCCCCCCACCACCCCCAAACCCTTGTTTATGGGCCGGGGCTGAGGCAGGATGATTACACAAGTCACTGACGTCAATGCTGTCCTCCTGGAGCGCTGCCACCACGGGTGCCAGTGCTGGCCCCGGCTCAGCCCTGCACACGGGGCCCTGGGGAGCTGCAGCTCTGCAGGGATCCCATTTCCCCCCCCCCAAACACTCCTCGGGACCAGGGCCACGGGGTGTGGGGCGGCGAGCTGGGGTTCTTTGTTCGGGGAAGTGTCGGCTGGAGGGATTTTTTGCGTGAAGGATTTTAAAGCTTTTCCAAAGCTTTGGCTGTGACGTATCCTCTGAGCTCATTCAGACTTTATCCTGGACCTCCCAGGAGCTGGAGAGCCACTGGAGCGCTCTGAATTCCAGCTTTGTCCATCACTCTCCACAGCAAAATCAGTCAGAGAGGGTTTAATTAAACTGATTTCCCCGTGTTTGATTTATAGGAGTCACGAGTTAAAATCACTTTGGTGCTAGCGCTGCGTGCGTGTGGCGGATTTATCCCGTGGGATAGCATCCAAGTGCTGACATGGGAAAAGACTTTTCCCAGATGTGGGGATATTTTAGGACCCTTGTGTGTGTAGGAGAGTTAAAGGCAGCACTAAAAATAAAACAAAATATTATTTAATTATTAACAGGACCGATAGCACCGCCTGTTAATTTTTTTATTTGTGGATTTCCCATAAATAATACTCCTGAAGTATTTTATATATTTATATACTCGTAAATCAGGCTTTTCTTAATTCCATGTGATTTTTCCAGACTTTGAGATTCTGGCCCTAAACGTTCCCTGTTAGGTGTCTGCAGCAAATGAAATTTTTAAGGGGACTGCAGCCAAACAAGCCTTGCTGTTTCCAGGAAGGCAACTAAGGAAAAATGTGTAGTTTTACATAAAAATAGTAAGAATAATCATCAGAGTAGCTGTGCCTGCCCCTGGATCCCTGGAAGTGTTCAGGGTCAAGGGTGGATGGGGCTTGGAGCAGCCTGGGATAGTGAAAAGTGTCCCTGCCCCTGGCAGGGGTGCAATGGGATGAGCTTTAAAAACCCTTCTAATCCAAACCATTCCATGATTCTCACTGAGCTGATATTCCACCATCAGCCAGTGCTTCCCTTTCTCACCTTTTTTGCATGGTTAATGTTCAAAATGGATGTGCCAGGGGAGGTTTAGGTTGGAAAATATCAGAAAAAAATTTTGGCACTGAAAGAGTGGTCAGGCACTGGCACAGGCTGCCCAGGCAGTGGAGGAGTCACCATCCCTGGAAGTGTTCAGACAACCTGTGGGTGTGACACCTGGGGACAGGGTTTGGGGTGGATTTGGCAGTGCTGGGGTAACAGTTGGACTCTGTGGTCTGAGAGGGCTTTTCCAACCTTAGGGATTCTGTGATTTGTAATATCAGAAGAAGTTTTGCTCCAAGCCCAGTTTTGGTCCAGCTGTGCCGGGTGGGTTGTTCCGTCTCCTCCGGGAGCAGAAGCTCCACAGTCTCCTGGTCCGTCCAGCTGTAGGATGAGGTTGCTTCAGACAGTTGTTTTTCCCCTGTTATCCCTGCTGTACTTAAGGGGAAAAAAAAACCAGAAACCATATCAAGAGATTTCTGTTGGCTTTGGCTGCTGCAGAAGGCTCTGCCAGCTCCCTACATGGGAGGTCACCCTCTCCCCATCATCCCTTAGCATCTCTTTTTCTCCTTAGTCTATAAAAGTTAAAAATCGGAACCCAGAGGGAGCGTGGGACAAGCCACATCGAGTCAAATGAGTTCAGCCTTTATCATCCTTTTTTTCTTTAGTTTTTTTCCTCATTTTCATCAAAGCTGCATCTCCAGCTGTCCAGAGTTGTTCTGTTTCTTCCTTGAGTTCATCCTTCACCTCCAGAGAGAGGAAAGGGAGAGTTGTGCTGGGGTTTACACATCATGGCATGGTCAGGGCTGAGCTGACATCCTCCTTTGCTTCCTGGCTCCTCTCTTCCTCTGGCTTTCCTCCTGTGCCGCTCCACCGATGGGGACCGGGTTCCCATCCAGTCCAAACCCATCTGGGAACCGTGGTTTTTCTCCTGGGGACTCCTTATTGATCTCTGATGTGTAAATAGATGTCTCTAATCTGTTGTAAGGACCTTCAAGGTCTTCTGTCTCCCAGGAACTTGCCACTGTGGAAAAAGGTGTCCTGGAAAACAGGGTATGGATTGATGGGCAAGGTGATGCTCAGAGGTTGGATTTGATGGTCTTGGAGGTCTTTTCCAACCTTAATGATTCTGTGATTCTATTTATCACATCTACTGGACAAATCCAATGCCATCTGAAATGTCACTAGCAAAATATGCAGCATTTTTTCCCTCACAAAACATTCAACAAAAAAATGATGAACCCTTTGGTTTTCCCTGTATTTATGACGTGACTTTGCTGTGTGAGATTGTTGTTGTTGTTGTTTGTTTTTTGGTTTTTTTAAATTTCTGTTCCTTGTATTTCAAAGCTGTGGAGGAGAAATCTTGCCAGCTGCATGGAGCCTTTTAAAAATGACTAGAGAGCTGTAATTTATTCTGGAGCGAAGTCGTTATCTGCCCGAGGCTGGAGAGGCAGTGCCTGGTAAACCAGAGGTTTATGTGGCATTTTGTGACAGCCAGAGGCCACTGGGTATGAAAACAGAGGAGTAACCTCGTGGCAGAAGAAGCCTGAGAGCTAATTAAGGGATGGAGGGGTTATTTATGGTGCTTTGTGCTTAGTTTCAGATATATTTACAGGCATTCTCGATGCTACCTTTACAGCCAGTCCCTCACACTTTTATTCCCTCCTATGTTAAATTGCACGAGCACCTGCTCGTAAAACTGCACAAATGGAAGATTTTTTAGGGAGTTTGAATAGGGGTGGGATGCAGATACTCCATGTATTAGGTGGAATGTGTTGGTAACAAAGTGTCTTCTGCAAAATCTTCCTTTAAGAGCGGGGTTGCAGCAGCTGGAACTGGTGACAGACCAGGAGATTCCCTTTGCAGACAGAATATCTGAAATGTCCTTGTCATCGACCACTTGGTCTTCTCAACCTTCACCATGGTTGTCCTTTAATTCTTACATTTTTAAGGAGTGGGAATAATTTAAAACTTCCAGGGAATTATACTGCCTCTCATTCCCATTAGGTATGACAACGGCACTGTGTTTTTCCCAGCAATTACCTCGTGCAGTTCAGAAGTTCAAAAGGCATTAAGTTCAAAAGCTTGAGACCTTTGATCCAAGCAGGGGAAAAAAAGCCAAAAAAACAAGCAGCAGATGGTTTATGATGATTTAATTATCTTTAAAACAGATAATATTCATCAAGCCTAAGAGGGCTTAAAGAAAATTGGTGGAAGAATGTTTAGATAATGTGGTTTGGTTATTCAGTGTATGTTATAAGGAATGAAACGGGGGGATGGGGGAACCTCACAAAAATCCTTGAGGGGTTTTGATGCCTGAATCTTTGTAGGGACCTTGTGAGGTCACTAAGGGCAATGTCCCTGTTCAAGTGTTTGACCACCTTCACAAGAAAAAAAAATAAAAATTTACTGTGTTCAGAAGGAATTTTATGGGTTTTAATTTGTGCCCCTGGCCTCTTGTCCCATCACCTGGGAGTGCAACCCATGACAGTCCCAAGGACTTAAGGATATCCAAGTCTTTTAAGTGTTGCTTAAACCTGGTAATTCCTGCACCAAGGGAGGTTTTCCTTGTTCCAGACTTTTCCTCTGGCGTCAGAGTCCTGGGATTCCTGAAGGATTGTCTTAAATAAGGCATTCATTCTGTTTCATGTGCCACTGGGTGCCTTCCCTCATTCAGCAGTGGCACCAGGATCTCCTTAGCCTTCCTCTTTTCTTTCTTCATGTCCCTTGCCAGATTCAGTTCCCTCCCTGCCCCTCTGCCTTGCTTAGGTTATATGGCAGAGCTTCCCTTCCTGCTTTTTTGGGGAAAAAAGGCTTAATTCCAGGTTGGAGCCACTGCTCTTCAAAGAGCAAGTTACTGACAAATAGTCCCTCCTCCTGCATGTGTTCAATAACCATGTTTTGATTTAGCTTTATTAGATTTAAAATCAATATTGCTTTCCATACTGATGACCTAAACCTCATTAAAGCTTGCCCTGACAACTTTCAAAGTGCAGCAGTTTCTTTATAAGCCTGTGAAACAGGGACAGCCTGAGTTCTTTGAAAGGGAGGAAATGGATTGGTTTTCCTACGCTGGAGTTGAAAACAGGTCACATTTGGGGTGTTGTTTTTTTTTTTAATCCCAAATAAAAATCATAAGCAGTCTGAGACACAGAACCATGAATTTTATCTTGCCAAAGAACTTACAAAAAGTCTGTGTGAATTACAGTGAAAATTAAACTGTTCCTTTTGGTTTAGGAGTAGCTCTCTGAGATGTTTACTGTGTCTGGTTAGGAAGGTTGGGTTAGAGCAGTGCTGCTCTTGAGGTTTGCTCTCAGCTGCATGTTCTGAGTTTCCTCTTAAACAGCTCCATAAGAGTGCAGGTTTTCAAGTAGTCATTTCAGCCTCATAGATGAAATTCAGAGAGTGATTTGAGGTGATGTTGAGCAAACAGGCAGCAAAAACACAGTTGCAGGGTTTGTGTCCCCCGTACTCTGTCAGAATTTAATTGCCAGACATCTCGATTGTGACCCGGTTGCTCTGCGGGTTTGTGAAGGGAGTAGCATCTGGAGGCGTGCGGGAACAAGAGGCTCTTATTCCTTCAGAGGGAAGATGAAGTGGAAAATGAGGGGGTGTCATTACCTGGGACACTTGGGACCCTTAATGCCAAGGTTACCCCGACCTTCCCCTGAGATTGTTTCGGCCCTGCATTGTGAGCAGGAATAACTGAGGATTGCTCTTTCCCGCCACCCGGAGAACAGAGCCAGCTTTCCCCGTGGCGGGGCGCAGTTCACTGATGAGTTTGGGGCTCTTTCAGATCATCTCCAAGCCCACGGAGCCGGCGCGGCAGCACGAGAGCCACCCCGAGGAGACGGAGGAGGAGCTGCGGGAGCACCAGGCCCTGCTGGAGGAGCCCTACGGCGACCGGGCCGCGGGCCAGAAGGAGCCCCCGGCGCTGGCCAGCGTGGTGCAGGTCAAGCAGGAGCCCATCGAGAGCGACGAGGAGGAGGCAGAGCCGCAGCAGGAGCTGGAGTCTGGGCAGAGGCAGGCGGAGCAGGAGCTGCTCTTCCGCCAGGTCTGGCGCTTGGGTGGTTGTAAAACGTGGATTTGGGCTTGGAAGTCACCTTGTGCTGCTCCGAGGGGGAGGCTCGGAGCGGAACCAGCTCCCAAAGCTTGGCTGGTTACAGGAACCTGATGTAAAATCAGGTGATTCCTTCCTGCCAGCTGACAAACCCCAGAGAGGAGAGTCATGGTCATTGTGTGTTTACTGAGACACTTCCATGGCTGTTTCTTTGGGAAGATAAACTGTATCTAACATTTCTGAGCACTAGCCAGCAGCAGGACATTGTATTTTGGTTTAATGGTTTAAAACCAATTTCTCCAGAGAAAGACTGCATGTAAGGGAACAGGGGACAAGTGAAAGGTGTTCCTGCTTCAGAATTAGAGATCCTGGAGCCTCCAGCCAACCTCACTTTTGAGGGAAAGCACCTGAGGCTTGTGGATTGCGGGTGATCCAGTCGTAAGGGAGAGCAGTCTAATGGAGCTCATCCATGTACTCCAGGAATGCCATTGGGATGTGGCTCAGGAGCTACATTTGCCCAGGAAAGCTGTGGCCACATCACCCCTGGAAGTGTCCAAGGCCAGGTTGCACGGGGCTTGGAGCCACCTGGCGTAGGGGAAGGTTTCCCTGCCCGTGGGGTGAGCAGGGATAAGCTTTAAGGCCCAAACCATCCTGGGATTCTCTAAATCTGTGTTGCTGATGATGGACCATTATCAGTGATACCATTCCTCTGAAAGTGAAGCCTCTCCACCTTAATCCCAAATCCACGGTCATAGCTCAGGAGTATTTAAAATACTATCTCCTTTGCAACTGTTTTGCCTCAAAGCAGGAGGGAATAAATAGAGGGAATAGGATGGACTGACCATCCCTTCTGTCCAGGAGCCTGTCCAGCTGATGGTGTGGCTGCACAGAGAACCAGCTCAGTTAAGAGCTTCCTCTCCAGCCTGGGATCCAGTTGAGTGGGACTCATTCTGTGGCCTGGACTGTTTGGCTGTTAAATGCCCCAGTGCAGCAGGGTGGGAGCACAGGGGGAGGAAGATGAGGGAGTTGTGGGGGAGGATGGAGCTGCCTCTGTCAGTGTGCACCAGGCTGGGCCTCCATGTGCTGTGCCTGCCTCACTGGGCCCTAGAAACATCTTCCTTTGCTGCATGCGAAGGAAAGGAGTCCAAGCCTGAGAGCCTTCAAAAACCCTTTTGGGAAGGCCCTCTCAGCAACTGCCTGCTTCTCTTGCCCACAGCAAGCCCTGCTCCTGGAGCAGCAGCGGATTCACCAGCTGAGGAACTACCAGGCGTCGCTGGAGGCGGCTGGCATGCCCGTGTCCTTCGGGGGACACCGGCCCCTGTCCCGGGCACAGTCCTCCCCCGCCTCGGCCACCTTCCCCATGTCCGTGCAGGAGCCACCCACTAAGCCAAGGTTCACAACAGGTGAGCTTCTGGGGGCCGAGGGCTGCAGGGGGCTGTGGTGACTGCGGTGTTTCACCTGGAGCTGTTCTGGCAGGCTGTGGAAAAGGGGGAATGGCTTTAGGCTGGGAGTAGGGTTAGATGGGATATTGGAAAGAAATCCTTCCCCGTGAGGGTGATAAGGTTGCCCAGAACGGCTATGGGTGCCCCATCCCTGGAAGTGTCCGAGGCCGGGTTGGATAGGGCTTGGAGCACCCTGGGATAGTGAAAGTTGTCCCTGCCCTGCTCAAAAGATGAGCTTTAAGGTCTTTCCCAATCCAAACCATTCCATGATGATGATTCTATGATTCGCTTCCTCGTCCCTGCGAATCCTTAAGCGTGGGCTCTGCATCTCATCTCCATTTGGGTACTCCATGACATCCTGCCTTCCTCAAGGACCAGACTGAGTCACCCCTGTTGTCCTGCTTGTCCCTTCCCTGGCGCAGACAGAGCGAGTCCCAGGCCGTGACAGAGCTGATTTAGAGGCAAGGACAGAGTGCCAAATGCAATGCTGGCTCTGTTTCCTCCACCTTCTCCAGTCCCTCCATAATCACATGCCATCAGTTATCCACTCCAGGCTCCCTGCCAGCCTCCCCTCCCTCCTGTCACACAGGAATCTGTGCCTGCAGGTTAGGAAAAACGAGGTGAGCTGGTGATTTCAACTCGTCTGGAAGAGACCAAAGAGCGTTTGCTTAACCTGTGAAGGAAAACGATGAGTGCAATCCTGCATTTGTCTGGTGGAAAGCACAAGTGCAAAGATAGGTGTTTATCCCCATCCCTGGAAGTGTTCACAGCCAGGATGGAGCAGCCTGGGATAGTGGAAGGTGTCCCTGCCCATAGCAGGGGTGGAACGGGATGGGCTTTAAAGTCCCTCCCAACCCAAACCATCCTGGGATCCTGTCATCTCCCCACCAAGATTAAAAGCAAAAACCTTAATTGTTCTTCCTGTGTCCTGACAGCCAACTTTTCTCCTCCAAAATCCTTTCTGCCTCTTTCTCCAGTGCCCTTAGCAACAGCTAAAAGTTGATTTTCCATGCAACTCCTCAAGCCCTGTGCTGGGTGATGAGGATTGATTTCAAAGTCCGCCTTCTTCCCCAAATGTCAGGCTCTTACTTTGTGAATGAACAGTTTGCAATGTGATGTGTTCCTGGGAAAAGGAAAAGGGAGGGGGGGGGAAATCCACAACGCCCAAATAAGAGCGACTCATGATGTTATTTCCCTTTCACTTCTGCTTTTATTCCATTTTTAACCTACACTTCTTGCATCACTCAGCTCAGGGCTGTGAATTGGGTTTATTTTCAGGCCCTGGCAGTGTAGTAATAGTGGCATGTTGAGTGTGACTTTGTTCCTCTGTTCCTGGCTGCAGGCAGGGTGGAAGCATGTGCTGTCAGCTCTGGAAAATCCCAGGAAATGGCTCAAGTTTTGCAAATCAGCCCTTTAAAGTCCCCAGTTGTTGTTAACGTTGAGCCCCAGAATTTCAGCAGAAATGCATTTCTAGTGCAGTCGGTTCTGACCAGATTAAAAGATTTTGGCTTTTGCCAAGGGTGCAGGGAAAAGTTCCCTGGCTCAGGGTCAGAACAGACGAAACTTGAGCTTCTAATACACTTAACCCCAAAGCTTGGGGCTTTAAAAACAAGGAAGCCTGGCCCTGCTGGAAGGGATTATTCATTCCTTCTCTTTCTTCCCTCCTCCTCTTCCGGTATTGAAGCTGCCCAATCAATCACATGCAAGACTCTGAACATACAATAAATCACATTTCCTACCAGAGGATCTATATTTGACTCAGATCTGTGCCTCTGAATTTCACTCAAAATGGCAGGCAGCAGTAAGAGTGCAGATTTGAGAGCTGTGCTGCTTGGAAAAGATGCTGTTCCGGTATCAGGATTCATTTTCCTCGGAGGCAGGGTTTGAAAAACTAAAAAAAAGTGGCTTAAAATAAGAGGTGGAGTATCACACTGCTTTTATCCAGCACTGCACAGAGTGATGAGGTGCAGAATGCTTTGGGCAGTTCACCCGTAAAATACCATTTTCACAGCATTTATCTTGGATAAGATTCCAAGGGCTTGGCTTTTTTTTCCCTTCCATCTCTGCATTTATGCAGGGTGGATGGAGAAGGAAAAAATACACAATAAAATCTCGCCTTCACTGGCACTAATTAATGTGCAAAGCATAAAGGTAAGACCTCTGTACTAGTCCTAAAACTAGTCCTAGGCCTTCATTAATTAACCTGTACTGTCTGCGTAGGAGAAGCAGGAAAAAAAAAAGCCCACTGCCATGGGCATGGAAGCAGGAGGAAAGGGGGGAAAGGCATTTCAGCTGCTGAGCATGTGTGTGAGTTAAATTGCCTCATGTTTTGTTGGAGTTGTCCACGGTGGCGTGTCGGAGATTGTGTTTCTGGAGGTGGATACTAAAGCTTAATCACCAGGATTGAGCTATTCTTTGGAAGGCAGGAAATTAAAGTCTTGGGTGTTTTTCAAAAGCAATGCTGAAGTGCATCGGGCTTCTTTTTCTTGAGGAAAAATCCATCTGGCTGATAAGTGGATGCTTTGGAAGCTGATACTAAGGCAGAGGAATGAGGATTGGAATTGGTGTGATGTTGTGGTGAGAGGGCTGCAAGAAGCAAACTTCTTTGAATGGCCCTAATTAAGTCAACCACAATCACTTTGGATGTGAATGTGGCCTTTCAGAGATCAGTCCTTGTCCAGCAGACAAAGAAATTGTTCCTTCCTTTCACATTTGTGATATTACACAGAAATAATACAGAAAGCTGATGCTCTCCCTGGACTGAGTTAGCTCCAGACAGCTGGAAGTTCTGGGGTTGATGTATATTTTATTTTCCTGTCTCTCTCTGTGACCAACACCTGAGACTTCAAAGGTCCAGGGGAAAGAGCCACATACTGCAGCTCTCAAACATGATGTCCATTACTCCACATCAAAGTGAAAGCCGTGCCCTTCCTGGATCCTTCCAGCAATCAGTTTGATGTCCTGAAGCATGACATTTAATTTTCCTTCCTCCCAGAAAGCCAGTCCTTGAACTTGGCCTCTCTAGCTCGAGCAGCCCCGTGACTTTAATGAATACTCATGCCTGCTCTGTTCTACACACTTGAATAAGGATCCTCAGGTTAGGCCATTAATTTGCATAGCTCCAATTATCCAGTCTCTGATCTCCTGCAAAAATGGGTCCACAAATTATTCTGATGTTCTGCATTAAAGGGTTTTTCCTTTCTGATGAAGGCATTTATTCTCTCCTGTGCAGAGCAATATAATTATCTGAACCTCAGATCATATGTTTGTTCTGCCAAGAAAAGCCAGTTGGTTTTGCTTTAGTGCTGACCTTTAAAAATGATTGTTCTTATGTCTGAAAAGAGTCTTGCTTCCAGCACCACTTCAATTAACTTGTAACAGCCAGTGTAGTTTTGTATTTTGAGCTTAAATTGCCGAGCTTCCCTTTGTGTGTGTGAGAGTGTGTGTGTGCAGCTGAGTGTCCCCAGCCACAGGAAGGAACTGGGAACAGCTCCCTTTTCCACTGGGCTGGTTTCTAGGAAAGAGGAATGATGTGCGATTGCAGCACAGAACATCACTGAGACGCTGCTGTTATCAGTGCACCCTTGGGAAAGGAGAAACCATTGATGAACCAAGTTCTGTAAACACCAGGTTTGGGGTGGGATAGATTCCTTGAGTGGTTTGCATTGAAGGGAGCTTGAAGATGATCCAGTCCCGTGGACAGGGACACCTCACAGTATCCCAGGCTGCTCCAAGCCCCGTCCAGCGTGACCTTGGACACTTCCAGGGATGCGACAGCCAGGGCCTCACCACCCTCACAGGGAAGAATTTCTCCCATAAATCCAATCTAAATTTCTTTTTGTTTAAGACCTTGCACTGGTTCAGTTAAACTCAGACTGGGGTGAAAGCTTCTCCTCAGGTGAATTCCGAGCTTGCCTCGGCCCAGCGGCTCCTGGTGGTGTTTGATGCCGTGAATCAAACACAGGAGACCCGGAGAGAGCTTTGCAGCACAGCCTCCTCCAGGTGAACTTCTGCTGACCCGAGGGCAGCCAATTGCCAGGGCTGTGTTCTCTCCCTGGAACCCGGCGTGGTTTGGCTTTTGGGGTGTTTTTTCCCTCTGCACTCACCTACAGCAGAGCGAGGAGCTGCCAGACGCCTGCCCTGAGGCTGCAGACCTGCGAGTGCCAGGGCCAGAGCAGGCAGCCAAGATTCCCGGTGGCACAACGTGCCCACACCCCACCAGGAGGTGGGACTGCAGCTGCAGCCGGGCCTGGGAACGTGCAGGGGCACAGCCTCAGCTCCAGCTGCTCTCAGGGTTCCCTGCAAGCCCCTTGGAGCTCCCAGATTGTGCTGTGTGCCCGTGCTGGAGCTGGGAACACAGATCCAGCTGTGCCTGCGTGGCTGTGCTCACCTGGGACTTCCCAGGGATGCTGTCAGCTGGGGTGTACATCATTGGACATGGGAGCTGGAACCACCTCCTGTCACTGCTGCCTTCAGGGGCTTCGGGTTCTCATCAGGACCTTTGCATTCCATGGCAATCGTGGAAAACCTTGGCATGGAAAGGATATGAAAGGTTATCTGGTTTTAAATCTCTGCCGTGGGCTGGGACACCTTCCGCTATCCCAGGCTGCTCCAAGCCCCAATATCCAACTTGGCTTTGGGCACTTCCAGGGATCCAGGGGCAGCCACAGCTGCTCTGGGCACCCTGTGCCAGGGCCTGCCCACCCTCACAGAGAAGAATTTCTTTCCAGTATCCCATCTAGCCCTGCCCTCTGTCAGTTTAAAACCATTCCCCTCTGTCACTCCATCCTGTCCCTCCAGAGCTTTGTCCCAAGTCCATCTCCAGCTCTCCTAGAGCCCCTTTAGGCCCTGGAAGAGGCTCTGAGGTCTCCTTGGAGCCTTCCCTTCTTCAGGTGAGTACCCCCAGCCCTCCCAGTAGAGGGGCTCCAGCCCTTGGACCAACTTTCATACCAATACTTTCTGCAAGAAAGCTTTCTCTTGGGGACCCAAACCAATGGCTTTTATTATGTATTCTGGAGCTTCTGGCTTAAGGAAAGATGGATTTAAACATTTGACTTTGTCTTTTGCTTAAGAGAAACAATTCTGTCACTGGGGTGGACCTGCTCTTTTCCTCCGGTTGGCTGTGGAATCCCAACTTCCCTTCCAAAAATCGTACCCAGACAACTCTGGAGCATGAATCAAAGCCTCCTGCGCTGCTGTCGTGCCCGTAAATCCTTGGGAATGCAGGGGGATTTAGCTGCCCCGGCTGAACACGTCCCTGCCGAGCCCAGTAAGGATGCCCAAGTGGGCGCTAATGGCCTTAATTAGCGAATAACCGAGGTGCCAGACTTGAGCACAGCTGACTCGGAAACACAGCCCAGCGAACCACTTGGTCCTCCTGGGTTTTGATCCCAAGCCCTGGAGGCGTTTTGATAGCCAGGGGGAAAAGCCTCAGATCACGTTGCTGTGCACCCACACGGGTGCTTTCAGGTGTCACCTCCCCCTGGCGTTTAATTTCACATTTTGGTACTGATTTCCTTCTCACATCCATGGAGGATTTCCATGGGAAGGGGTGGATGCAGGTTTGGGTTTTCAGTTCTGTATGGCTCTTGGTCGAACACAAAATTTTGGCCTAGAACTGTTGACTGTAAAGTGCTTTTCTTCCCCTATAACTGGCAAATTTTTGGAGTTTTCTTTTTTTAACCCAGGAGCAATTTTGTCCCCTGTGCTGCAGGCCTTGTGTATGACACGTTGATGCTGAAGCACCAGTGCACCTGTGGAAACACCAACAGCCACCCCGAGCACGCAGGCAGGATCCAGAGCATCTGGTCCAGGCTCCAGGAGACGGGGCTGCGGGGCAAGTGTGAGGTCAGTGAAACACCTGAGAAGGACACTTTACTGTTCCTACTATTATTATATTATAGTTATTATAGTTATATTATGCCAAAGAAAAGAGCAAGATATGATGTAACCCACTCATTTGTTATCCCTCCAGTTATCCCAGCAAAAACTGTGGAGCGACAGCTTTTCTGTGGTTTATTAACTTTTTTTATGCTCTTTAATAAGTAATGGTCAAGCTATGCTGTAAAAGGAGTGGGGGTTGGAGGATGGCTCTGAGCACCATTCCATCACAGGAGGTTAAATTAGATTTATTTGATATATGTTAAGAGCAAGAAAACGAAGAGAAAAGCTCAGATATTAAACTGAAAGAATGAAGATTAATAGTAAAAAATTAACGAGTGGTTATTAGTTACAACTAACAGCAGTGATGATAAATGGGGGTATAAGTTCTTGTTCATCAATTCTTTGATCACCTGAGGGGACTGAGTCCCAGAGCATAAATATTTCAGCAGTGTCAGGATCTGGCTGGGAATGTTCCCGAGCCATCAGATAAGACATCCACGTGGTGGCAGCATTGCCATTGCCTAAATTTCCCTGTCCTGCCCTCGTTTATCCCTTTTAAACCTGTCTCTGTATGTGGATACCCATTTAATCAAAATCTGGGATTATTTGGGACCAAATAAACCTCACTGCTAATTGCCTGGCCTCCTCAATGGGTGTTGCAGATGCTCTCCAATGTATAAGTTCATCACTGTAAGACCCCAGGCAAAATTATTGGCCCTTATTTCCTGTTGATTTCCTTAAGGAAGATTTATTTTCCTCAATTTCCTTGCTTACCTTGGTACTTTTGGTTGCTCTCACAAGGGGAGCTGTTGTTGATCTTCACCTGGTTTCCCTCCTGACACCGGTGAACAGCATCACCAGACTGTTCTTTTATTCAAAAATTGCCAAATTTCTGCCTTAATTCCCTGCTGGCTTTCTTCAAGCTCTTCCCTACCCTTTCAGGATGCACTCCCTTATCTCTCTGGTCTTCCACCTTTCCTCCATCCCTACCACCTCCTGCCAGCACCTGTCTTAAAGTTCCCTTCTTTATCTTGAATGAATCTGAAGGTGAGTTTCTATGTCGAGCAAATAAATGTTGCAAGTAAAGGATTAACCCAAAATGTGAATTTTTCCACCTAAGGACCCATTTTAGTGTTTTGCTGTCTGTCTTGATGGCTTGCTCAGGAAACAGAGAAGAGAGTCAAGCAGTTCAGCAGTGATTTCACCGCCCTTTTCCTTCCCCTTCCAGTGCATCCGTGGCAGAAAGGCGACGCTGGAGGAGCTGCAGACGGTCCACTCGGAAGCTCACACGCTGCTCTATGGCACAAACCCTCTGAACAGGCAGAAACTGGACAGCAAGAAGCTTCTAGGTATCATTCCCTGGGGGGAAATCCCCCTTCCTGGCCCCCGTGTGAGGTGATGGGGCTCCCTTCATCCTTTGCCCTATGCAGCTCTGAGAGGATTGTTCCCAGCTCCATGCACAATATCCATCTCCCTCTCTTCAGGCAAGATTCCTAAATCCTAGGGAGCTTAAACCTCCTTTCTTTGATGTCTTTAGAACCTAAAAGAATGTTTTCCTGAGGAGGAAAGATGGTTCAGGCAGTTTGTTTCATCCTTGGGCACTCTGTGTGTTAGACAGTTATCCATAGCTCAGGAAGGAGCTGGAACACCCTCCCAAGGATTTGGACCTGCAGCCCCCAACCAGCTGCACAGGCATCAACAAACCCCTGTCAGGTTTGTATGGA
Organism: Aegithalos caudatus; assembly: GCA_013389925.1. Lineage (NCBI taxonomy): Eukaryota > Metazoa > Chordata > Aves > Passeriformes > Aegithalidae > Aegithalos > Aegithalos caudatus. The sequence goes on from WEIU01024052.1 coordinate 521,783, forward strand.
TAGTCAGCAGGAGAGATGCAGGGGCCTCTACATTTGTTTAATCTGGAGTGGGATTGTTTATCCCATTCACTGGAGACCAAATCTGCCTGAAACAAGGCCATGTCTTCTGTAAAATACAGACAAAAATATCGAAAAAAAATTAATTTCCCAGCAGAAATTCTAAGGGATGGATGTTCAGATAACTAACCCTCCAAAGCAACCAAACAAGATGGATTGTAACCCCTCTGTGGAGTCACCATCACCTCCCTTTACTTCCTGCCTTTTGGAGCAGCCCACTGGAGGGGCAGTTTGAGAAGTTCTCACGTGGGGATCAGGAAAAAAAAAACAACAAAAAAACCAGACAGTTCTGGAACCTAGACATTGAGAAAGTTTATTTTCGGATTAGCCTGACTTTGGATGATGTAAAAATGGGTTTAACTCCATGGACTTCATGATGTAAGTGGTCACAGCAGAGGAGCTGGAAAGATTTGCTCAGTGTATCCATGAGCTCCCAGAGAGGGAAGCCATTAGCCAGTAGTTAAACACGCAATTAGCACGGTATTTATTGCTCACTCCCACCTCTTGGAAGCCAGAGAACCCAAAAGTAGACACCTCCAGCTGAATGATAGCTCCATTAGGATGTAAACGTTCAGGAACTGATGATGTCCTATGCTCGGGAGTGGAAAAGCATCAGTCTGAGGGAACTCGGGTAAATCTTCCCTGGGAGATCTGAGAAGATTCTCTTGGGATGCTTTTCCACTCCCTCCTTGACTCTGGGCACGATCTGTCCCACAGATGCCTTTGGAGATACAGTTTATTTGGATAGCATTTTTGGGGGGACACCCAAATTGCTGAAGCATTCCTGATGGTTTCTGTGGGGGCAGCAACGCTTGCTCTGCCTCAGCTCCTGTGGTTCTGTGCCCCCCGTGGCTTTAATCAATTGTGTTAAAGTGTTTGTAGAGATCAAGTTTAATCCTATAGGGAAGAGAAATTCTAACACCTGAGGGCTTTCCAGTACGGAACATTCCCTGTTTGGATACAACTTGGCAGAAGAGCCCCAAAGCTGCAGGAGGTCAGGTCCCCAAGGGACTCCAGTAGAAGGGGTTGTCCAGTAGCTCTTAACTGAGCTTAGACCTGGTTTCCTAAGCCCACTTGGCACCATTTTAGGCTGGAGATGCTGACACTGGCACTGGCTGTCAGCCCACATGACCCCCTTCTCTCCTGGAATGGCTTCCACAGGGCAGGACCTGAGCAAGGATATCAGAGAAAAGCTCAATGTGGAAAGGGGAACACGCCTGTAAAAATGCCATCCTCTCCCGCTGGGGGTTTAAAAGGCTTTTAAATTTACAAACCAGCTTGGTGGGGTTCTTTGAAACACCTTAGAGGGTTGGTTTAGGAGAGGTTTGAAGGCTGAGGGCAAAACTTTGTGTGATGTTCAGGGATGCAAATGGGAGTTTGTTAGGGCTGATGACTCCGTGTAAACTCTTTGCCTTTGATATACCTCTGTGAGGAAGAAAAAAGCCTGAGAAACCTCAGCCTGTAAGGGAAAAGGCTTTTCAGGACACAGGATGTCTCTTGTTAAGCTTCTGCAAATGAAAAGTGGGATGTGCCTTCATGGAATCACAGAATCACAGAAGGGTTTGGGTGGGAAGAGACCTTATAGCTCGTTTCATCCCACCCCCTGCCATGGGCAGGGACACCTTCCACTGTCCCAGGCTGCTCCAAGCCCCAGTGTCCAATGTGGCCTTGGACAATTCCAGGGGTCCAGGGGCATCCACAGCTTCCCTGGGCTTCCCCACCGTCCCAGGGAACAATACCTTCCCAATATCCCATCTAACCCTACCCTCTTTTAGTTTAAAGACATTCCCTGTGTTCTGTCAAGGATACAAAATACAAACACATCTCTCTCTGGACAGTGGAAATTCTTGGAAGCTGTTGGACAAGTTGAAGCTTAGGCAAATCAGGCTCCTTTAATTTTTGGGAAGTAATCATAAAGTGTTGTCAGGAAGATAAATACAGAAATAATGGGTGGATTAGCAGTGAGAGATGTGACAGGAGGTCTGAGGCAGGATGATCTCAGAACTTCCATGTGGATCTTATCAAAGAGGGCATCTCACTTTGAGATCAGATGAGTCCAGATGCACGAACTCCTCTTTCAGTAACAGAATCCCAAATGGTTTGGGTGGGAATGGACCTTGAAGCCCATCCCGTTCCACCCCCTGCTGTGGGCAGGAACACCTTCCACCAGACCAGGTTGCTCAGGGCCCCACGGAATTTTGAATGGAGGATAATTTACTCACACGAGCCCAGAAAGCAATGTTACATTTCCTACAGATCCAAAATTAGCCCTGCAGATGGTTTTCTCCATTTTTCTCAAATTCTCCTTGTTGGTTTTGCTATTTCAGTCAAAACACATTTTTTTCTTTGCTTGCCGCTGGTTTATTTTTCTGTCTTCCTCTTTTACGTAGCCCATGCTCTCCAAAGTCATCTAGTAACTGCAGATGAGTGAAAATTGGGGTGTTTTTGTGATTTCCTGTCCTCCCTCAGTGGGAAGGGGTTAAAATGCTCATCTGAGAAGACAACGCTGAGTGATTGTTGGTGGCATCTTCCTCACGTCTCGAAACATCAGACAATTCCCAAACCTTGGCTAAAAATGAGTGATTTATAGAGAACTTTTGCATTGTGTGTGTGTGTGTGAGAGAGTTGCAACAGGGCTGGCTGAAAATGGGAAGAAAACCCAGTGTCTGTGTTTCTGTGCTCAGAAAGAATTGCCACAAAATTGGCCCCAGGATCTGGTGACCTCTGACTTCTCGACTCATGGAGTGCCTTTCTTGTCCCCCCACAGGTTCCCTAACGTCGATGTTTGTCAGGCTGCCTTGCGGTGGTGTCGGGGTGAGTAACTCCCTTTAATATGTAAATAATGTCCTGTTTGTTCTCTCCTGGTCCCCTCAGTACCAAAAATTGCTGCCTCACATTCCGTCAGGCGGGTAATTGCAGCCAGATGCTGCCCGTGAGCAGGGGCTGCCTGGGGCACGGGGTGCCTCGGCCTCACATGCCTTTCTTCAAAAGCAGCCTGAGGATTTCTGAGCTCTTCTGGAGAGCCCAGGATTGTGTGACACTCAGAGGCAGGTTTAGGAGGAAGAAACCTCGTTTTCCCAGGCAGGGATGTTTAATGGTGAAGAGCTTGCTGCGTTTGGAAGCAGCCCTTGCATCCCAAAGTGCTTTTTTTGCTCCGTGGAGAGCAGGACGTGCTCGTGCTGTGCAGCTGAGTTCTGTCCTCAGTCTCGGGGCTCCAGGGGCTGCCTGCCTCTCACAGCAGGTGGGAAATGTGGCCACAAAACAGGACAGTTTGGGGGAATGCAAACATTCCTGGGAATAGCAAGATTGCTGCATTGCTGCCCTGGAATGAAGCAGCATTTTGGCATCTTTTATTCTCCAGCTCCAGGATAATCCATGTGGATTCTCCAGGAGGTGACTAAAATACCCCTCCATCCCTCATGGAAAAGCTGAGCGATACTTTTCAGCTGTCAAATTTCCATATAATCAGACTTTTTGCTGTTGTTTGTTCCCATAAAGCCCCAAAAAACCCAAACACAAATACCTTGTTTTGAAGGTTTTCTTGTATTCCTTTGAAGCCTGAAAGCTTAAAAATTTCCCTTTCAAGTCAGACTTTCTGCTCCAGAGTTTCTGTAGAGGGTGACAGGACAGAAAATCGTGGAGAGCAGGAAGGGGAAAAGAATGAGAAGAGACAATAAAAGGCATTGTGTTTGAAAATTCACAGTGGTAGTTCTGCTGCATAATTGTAGCTCATGAGGTTGAATTTTCAAGGTCTGGATTCTGTTATGGAAATGAAACAAAATTGTTTTCTTCCTGAGTCTTTGCAAAATCGCTGCTTTGAAAATTATCCCATCAGAAAAAAAAAAAGAGAGAGAGAATAATCGTCGTTTATTCGTACCGCCACTCGTGGAGATATTTTATTTTGTATTGTAAATATGCTGCAGTCGCCTAATTCATGGCAAATTTTTGGCCAGAGCTTAAAAGGTTTGGATTTACTCTGCCCTGCAGTCAGGCATGCCATTCAAAGCAAAAAAAATTATCATTTGCAAATGAAGACTGAATGGTAACAAGTAGAGACAGTGTCTGAGCCCAGCACGGGCCCAGAAGTCTTGCATTAAATCCCAAATCAGGGCAGGAAACGCCTCAGTGCTGGTATTCCTGATATGCTCCCAATAAAGATGGTGCTTGCTGCTTGGTTGTCTCCACAGACCCTTAATATTGAATATTTGCTGACTTTGGTGCAGTGTTTTAGCAATCCTGTCAGCAAAACCTGTGCCAGGGCCTCCCCACCCTCACAGGGAAGAATTCCTTCCCAATATCCCACCTCACCCTGCCCTCTCTCGGTGGGAAGCCATTCCCCATTGTTTGCCACATATTTTTCAGAGGGCACACATGATGTCTTAAAGTCAAAAGAAAAGGAAAAAAAATTAAAAATCGGTAGAATAATGTGGGACAGTCTAAATCCCTTGGATTTATACTGGAGCAGGATAAGGTGGTATGATGGCTGATGATGGGAACTCAGGACCTGAGGGTGTTGTGTGAAATTATGGGCTGGAAAGCTTTGAAAGCAGGTTCTTTTCCTGCAAGCAATCAAGTGTGGCTCTCTTCCTTGGGGGATGTTATGTAGATGAAAAGGAAGGATGGGTCTGGAGGGGGATGCAGGGCAGTTTTAGGGGGAGAAGCCCCTGGAGAGCTGTTTTGCCTCAGGATAGAGGATGGAGCTTGGGCAGGAGTGAGTCGTCCTCAGCAGCAAGCGAGACGAAGGACAGGCAAGAGAGTGAATCGCAGAACATTCAGAGTTGAAGGCACCCACAGGGATAATTGATCCAACCCCTGGCCCTGCACAGACACCCCAACAGTCCCACCCTGTGCACCCCTGAGAGCGTTGTCCAAACACTTCCCGAGCTCTTGGAGTGAAGCAGCAGGAAAACAGTGCAGAGCAAATCCCTCCATCTCATAACACCTTTCAGACTCTCTCTTTAAATTAAAAACTCAGTCCCAATGACTTGAAATCGAGGAGAGAAAGGGTAAATTTGTTCTCCAGTGCTTGGAAACTCTTTTTCCTCGTTGGTTTATCCCAAGAAGCCTTCCCATGGCTGACAAGCCTCCTCGCTTCCGCAGCTGTCTGGTCCTAGCAGGGGAGCAAGAAAGAAAGCACAGAAGCACTGAAATCAACAGATGTGAGCTCTGAGTGAAACATCACTCATTCATTTCTGCTGATCACTTGGGAATTTTGCCCAGCTTCACTCCTCTGCAGCTCACACCCCTTTTTCAATGTCTGACTTCCACACACCACAGCATTCCCTAATCCTGGATAATTAGAAGAAGGTTTTGGGAGAACGGAGTTTAAGCTTTGAAAATCTGCAAGATCGTCCCAGCACACTTGCATCCAGATTCTTCAAAACACTCAAAAGGCTCCACTTTAGGATAGCTGATAAATTTGTTTTCTTTCCTGTGTAGTGTTTTGCTGTGCACATTCTAAAAATATCTGAAGATCTGCATCATTTTTCTGCACGTGTTCAAAAAACTCCAGAGGTGTTTGTGTTGTTGGTCTTCTCCAGAGTAGGTGATTCTATTTTTGGGTGCAAGGGCTTTGATTAGAGCATATCAACAATTTTAACAGTGCAAGCAAAGTAAGTTCTTGCAGAGCAGAGAGCATGGAAAGGCCTTCCGTGGAATGGAAATGAGGAGGAACTAATTAGCAAGTCAGAGGAACAGAATGTGAGGATTATTTAATTGAGAACAGGAGGAGACATGGTGGGGTGTCTTCCTCTGTGAGGGAAGAGTAGAACTCCTTCACTTTGCAGGGTCTGGAGCTCTGGTACAACCTGTGTCTGCCTGTCCTGGTGCTTGATTTCTTACCTGTGTAGTTTTTCAGCTAAATTAAATAGTAGAATAATGAAATCTTTTGTAAGGTGCTCATTCAATTCTGAGATAGCTGCACATTAGTGGATAGGCAAGTTTACAGTGTGAGTAGGAGGAATTTATAGTGTGAGTAGGAGTCTCCTTGTGGATATTATTAAAAAAACCTTGAGTTTTCCTTAAAGGAAGGAAATAGTTGTAAGGAAATTGTAATTTTTATTATGAGGAAGGAAAAAGTCTTTGGGTTTCATTTTGGACATTCTTCCTGGAATCCTCCTGGCAGGGCTGAATGTGGCAGTGCTTGGCCCTGGTACTGAAGAATCCTGTCTGTTTTATGGGAAAAAACTGGCCCCAGCAGCCATCCGAGGGGTCTGTTGGCCCCTTAGGACATGTGAGTTTGGGTATTTTGTATTTCCATGCCTCGTGCCTCACAGGGAATGAAGAGAGTCCATGGAAGGAGCCCGGGAGTTGCTGTGTCCAGGCAGGAAGGGAAGCTCTTCCCTGCTCGTGTCCTGAGGTATTTTCTTCCAAAGACCAAAAAAAAAAGGGTTAGGTTTGCTTGAAGATGGGCTAGATATGCCCAAAGATGAGGCTGATACAGTCATGTGTGGTCAGATCCGGTGTCAGCAGGCTGAAGATGGACCCCCACAGAGCATCAGTGCACTGCTCAGTGGGGAGGAGAAGCAGCTTGGGTTTCATCCCACCTCTCTAGAGGCTTTTGGAGAGACTTGGTCAGGTCAGTCCCATCTTCTGCATGTGTGCACTCCTAATCCAGGACTCCTGGAGCTGTCGTGTGTTACTCAGACTCCATCCTGCTGCTGTTCCCATGTCACTGCCCAAACTTACAGGGGTCCAGAGGAGCCCTGAGGCCACAAATAGTCACTGCAGGGCTCTCCCACAGTGCAGTGGCATTCCCCAGAGGTTTTTTGGTGTTCTCCAAGTGCTTTGCTAGTTTATTGTGGCTTTCAAAGCATGCTCGGGGTGGATACTACCAGAAACCATCCATGATCACAGAGCTGGAATCATTTCTAATCATGGCTTCAGCATGGCTGGGAAGGAGGTGGATTAGTCCTCTGTTGGGCTACTTGTGTCTCCTCACTGCTCAGTGAGCCAGGCACAACAAATGGTCTCTTTCTTCCCATCTTTGCCTTTTGCCATTGCTTCCATAAATATACTCAGGGCAGAGTAATATGTGAAAAATCACTGGTGATCCTTCCTGGTGAGGAGTGTCCCATTTATCTGGTGACATGATCTGGAACAACAGCAACACGGGCCTGCCTGTAGGGTGCTTTGCCTTGCCTGTGGCCTCTTTCCACATTTTCAGGGCTGGAAATCTGGTGGTTCTGTTGAATATTTAGCATTGGAGCAAATCTGTGTAGTCAGCACGGGATGCTGGCGGTCTGTTGTCAGGGTGGGTGAGCTCTTGGTTCCCCAGGGTAGCTGCTGGAACTCCTGGGCATTTATCTTTTAAATGACCCACACTAAACATCCCTCTTTATTGTAGAATTTTTTTTTTTTAAAGAATCGTTGAATTATTTCACAAACCTTTTTTATTTCATCTAGGATCAGTTTCATGCAGCAGTTAAATGCTGATTCCATGGTCACAGAGTCACAGAATCATGGAATGGTTTGGGTTGGAAAGGACCTTGAAGACCATTTCAGTCCATCCCCTGCCACGGGCAGGGACACTTTCCATTAGCCCAGGTTGCTCCAGCCTGGCCTTGAACACTTCCAGGGATCCAGGGGCAACCACAGCTGCTCTGGGCACCCTGTGCCAGGGCCTTTCCGTCCTTACAGGGAACAATTCCTTCCCAATACCTGCAATAACCCCCCTTCCTTTCAGTTTATAGCCATTCCCCTTTTCCTCTCATCCCATGTGAATGATACCTTTATAAGATAGGTGTCTCTTGATTCCTGGCTGCCCTCCCTGCTCCTAACCTGGTTCCTGTGTGTCCCCATTAGGTGGACAGTGACACCATTTGGAACGAGGTGCACTCGTCCGGTGCTGCTCGCCTGGCCGTGGGCTGTGTCATCGAGCTGGTGTTCAAAGTGGCCACAGGAGAGCTGAAGGTATGAGAACAGCCCTCAGCTGTGCCCTGTGCAGGGCTCTGCTCCGGGAGAACAGCCCTCAGCTGTGCCCTGTGCAGGGCTCTGCTCCAGGCTCTGCCCTGCAGCACCTCCAGGACCTTTTCCCCCTCCACAACGAGGGAAAGCATCATGCACTGCTGTGACCTTGGGAGGAAACCACCAAGAACAAGTCCAGAGTTCCCAAGCAGTTCCTAAGGCTTCTGGCTGCAACCCCTGCATCCATCCTTGTCCCTCTGACCTTTTCCTTTCTTCCTTTTTCGTGTGCAGAATGGATTTGCTGTTGTACGGCCCCCGGGTCACCATGCAGAAGAGAGCACACCCATGTGAGTGGGGGGTTCATTGACTTCATTCAGGGCTTTGATGGGGGATCCACAGCTGGAAGTTCCAAAGGAATTCTGTTAGTTTAATCACTGTGGAATTTCTGTTCATTGCTAGATGGGATGTGTGGTGTTCAAAGTTCCCCAGATTCTCTGGAGCAGGGTAAGGTCCTGCTCAGTGCTTTTGGGGGGGTGTTTTCTAACAAGGATCAGCAGTGGGTTTGGGCAAGTGTGGGACATTCCCTGTTTCCCTGTTTCCTGCTGCTGGTACACAGCACTTCCAATGGGAAATGGATCTAGTGGAAGGTGTTCCTGCCTATGGAACGAGGTGAGCTTCAAGGTCCCTCCCAACATAAGCCTCTCCATGTTTCCAGGGAGGAAAGAAGAGTGAGAGCAGATGCAACTCCTTCCTCCTGTGTTCCATCTAGGTGATGGGTGCACTGGGACCATGGGAAGCTGTAATTAACACCTCTCTTTTCCTATTGTCTCCCCTCTCCAGGGGTTTCTGCTATTTTAACTCCGTGGCAATCGCAGCCAAGCTGCTCCAGCAAAGGCTCAACGTGAGCAAAATCCTCATTGTGGACTGGGTGAGTAAATGCCCCTTCTTTCCCTCTGGGAGAGCAGGTGGCAATTATTCTGGGTGGGTTTCTTCTTGCAAGGGCAAGCTCTGTAAGTCAGTGAAAAACTTCTTGCCTGTTGTCTGCAAGCCGAAATTTGGGGTTTTAATTGAATAAAACTGTTCTAATCTGAGAAAAAATTCTTAAAGGGACCATAATTTGCCAGTAAAAGGAAAGGGCTCCTTTGGGATTCTGCTGTGGCAATGTATAGATGTTTATTTTTTAATAGATTTTATGTGGCTGGGAAGGCGTTGGAATGACTGGCATTCATTTTGGTTTGGTTCTGTTGCAACAAATCATCCAAGGGTTAAACCCAGAAGTTAAAATGCATTTATTTGTCTTTTGGACTTACTGGATGGATGTTTTTTCCCTCACTTCCCGCCTGTTTTTTGTGTCAGGGAATTTTGAATACCTGTCCAGTCACAAGCTGTGTTTGTGCACCACACTGCAGCTCGACAGGGGAGCTCTCAGGGGTTGTGTTGTTTAACCTGGATCCAACTGAGCTTTACTTTATCAGTGCTCACCCCACAGACCAAATAAAGATGCAGATGTGGGGCAACAAATATCCCAGTATCTCCATCCCCCGAGACTGGTGTGAGTCCAGTGCTTTCCATGCAGGTAAATGAGTCCTCAGTTTGACAGATATTTGGGATTGGGTTTATCCCATGTGTTAAATAAGGAGTATAATCTCAAACTAGGTGTGCAAAACAGGTTATTCCCATTCCCCATAAACTGCTTCAAGCCAGGTTGGAGAAAACAAAGCTCAACAGCAAGGAAAACCTCTCCAAATCCCAAAGTGATGCCTTTAATCCATGTTTTTACTGAGGGATTAACCTCCCTGTCCCTGCAGGACGTCCACCACGGGAATGGTACTCAGCAGGCCTTCTACAACGATCCCAATGTCCTTTATATCTCGCTACACCGCTACGATGACGGCAACTTCTTCCCAGGCAGCGGCGCTCCAGATGAGGTGAGCACGTGGATCCCGGAATCCTGGGACTCAGAGGAGCTCCTGCCACCTTGCCAGAGCTCCTCTGGGTTTTGTGTTCCCATCCAAGGACCCGTCAGGTCTGTGTGATCCAACAGCCGCGGGCAACGTGTCCCGGCCGGAGCTGGCGGGACGGCGGCAAATGAGTCACTGCAATTAAGCTCTCCAGCTCTTGTGGGACAACCTGTTCCACAGGAGCCCTCTGCCAGCTGTCCCAGCGCTCTGTGTCCTCTTCAGGATTTCTCCTTCCTTGGCAGAAGTTGTTTCTTAGATGCAGAAGGAACAGATTGTCCATGGCTGCACCACCCACGCTCCGTTTTCCTGGCGCAGCCGTGGAGCCTGTCCGCCTCCTCTTCTCCATCTCCTCCATCTCCCCTTCTTCATCTCCCCTTCTCCATCTCCGCTTCTTTCTCCTGGCCCTTCTCCACCTTCCCTTCTTTCTCCTGGCCTTGCCCAGGCATCGCTCACCACCACCAAGGCTGCACCTCCACCCCAAATTTGTGGGATTTGAGGGCCGGTCACAGATGCTGCTGGAGCAAATCCCCCTTTCCTGGTGGTGACCTCAGAGTCTGCAGCAGGAGGGCTGGGCCAGTGAAGCTGAGAGCTGAGCTCTGGATGGATACATCCTTCCTTTCCCTCTGGGCTGGCAGGAAATATGGTCCTTCAGAGTGGTGTAGGAAAGGGAAATTTTATGGAGTGCTCTGAGACTCTCAGGGTGACATCTGAAAACCCTGTCGATTTTACATTTTCTGATTAACAATGTTTCCATTTCAACCTCTAAAGAAACTTAAATGTGAGGTGATGCTGCTCCATCACCCTGTTGTAGTGAATGAACAGCAGTCCTTTGTGTCAGGCTTAATTCCTGCTTTTCAGCAATCTGGTTTACAAAAAGAGTGATTTTTAGATGTGTCATCTTAGACCAAATAAAAGAAAGGATGCAAAACAAGTTTGATTTAAGCCAACAATGGATAAACAACCCACCATGGGCAGATGAACACCCACCCTTGTGTTTTTCTAGCAAAAATAATTGCACCAGTAAGAGAAATAATGTGCAATAAAAGCCATGCAGTTTTATCCAGCTGTGCAACATGTTAGTTTTCATTTCTTAATTCTTTATTTTTCATATGCAAAGACCTTCTTGGGAAAAAAAAAAAAAAAAANCCCCTGGTTTATTTTTCAGTTTTCCCCTCTCTCAGGTAGTTGCATGCAGGGCAGATGGGGACATTTGCAGTACAAGCAAGGAGAGAGGAGAGGGATATATTTACATCTCCCACCCACGTGTCCCTCAAGCAGCCAAAATCCCTTCTCTGTGAATCATATTTTTCTCCAGCAGAGGGGGAGCTCACTCTGATTAAAATCCTCCAGTTGCAACTGTAGTGAAATACAAAATAAGCTCCTGAATCAAGCTGAAAATGAATTATTACATGCAGCACACTCTGCTGCAAAAAAACCAAGAGGGTGCAGCTGATGATGGGGTTTTTTGGGTGAGCAGCAGTCAAACACTGGGCTTCAACTCCCACAAAGATCTGAGCATGGAGGAGCTTTATTTTCCCCCTTGTTTCAGGGACCAGGGACTAATCGACCACTCTACTAAATCCAAATTCAACTGGGAGAACATCAAAACAGCAGAGATGTGTTGCCAGAATTTGCTAATTAAGAGTCCCGTTTCTCTTTTCCAGGTTGGCACAGGAGCAGGAGTTGGTTTCAATGTTAACATGGCATTTACTGGTGGCCTGGATCCACCCATGGGAGACACAGAATATTTAACTGCCTTCAGGTACTACTGAATTTTCCCTCTCATAAATGTATTTTTCACCTCAGCTGGGTTTCTTTCTCCTTGTGCCATCCTCCCTGATTTCACTTTTGATAAGCTTTAAAATTTTAATATTATTCATCCAAGAGAGGCCCTGGCACAGGGTGCCCAGAGAAGCTGGGGCTGCCCCTGGAAGTGTCCAAAGCCAGGCTGGGATAGTGGAAGGTGTTCCTGCCCATGGCAGGGGTGGCACTGGTGAGCTTTAAGTGTGCCTCCCACCCAAACCATTCCGTGATTTTTCTTGGACACTGTCCTTGGCTCCCCTGTGCCATGGGTCCACCTGGCCTCTCCCTATTGATCTGAAGTGGTTTCTGTCCTCACAGCGGGCTTACTGCACCTCTGGGGGCCTAAAGTCAGGCACACACACACCTGCCAGAACATGGGCTGTGAATTTCTGCAATATCACCTCTGTGGAAAGGCATTAAATCCAGGAGCACTATTTTCTGCTCTTCCCTGTTATGTCCTGTTATGCTGAGCAAAAAGCGCCTTTTCCCCCCTCTTCATTCTGCCACCAAAAAGCCCTCAGAGAGCACACATGACTTAAAATGGCACCAAATCACTGCCCCTTGTGTCACTTCTGGCCCAGGAAGGCAGCACTTTGCTCCTGAGTGGAAGCCTGGCTAGCCCAGCAGCCCAGGATGGATCTCTTCATTAGCCAGAGCACCCGGAGCTGGGGACACGGGGACATTAAATACTGATTGAGTTTCCAGGCTCCTGGAAAGGGCTCAGGGCTGCACAGTGAGGCCTTTGCCAGCCATTCCTGGGGTCTGCTTGCCTGGACATTGCAGCTATTTAGGGAAGAGCCTTTGGAGCTGGTCACAGCCTTTATTTTGGGGAGTTTTGGGGGAGCTGAGGGATGCACCTCCCGGAGCCTGCACACCTTCAGTTTAACCGTAAGTTAAACGAGAAGCTTTATTTCATCCCACGCCAAGTTTGGCCATGACAATACATTATCAAGTGACCTTTTCAAATCTTAACCAGCTCCTTTGAAAAACATTTTTCCCCCCCCATCCCCACCCCCTGAATCTTTCTATTGATTTTAATGTAAAATAACGCTTTGAAGTTTGCAATTTATAGTCCCCCAAGAGTTAGAAAGTGAAGGGAATGGGTCATATATCCTATTTTTTTCCCCTTCTTTTCTTGCTTTAGCCCCTTGAGACAATACATGCCTTCAAGGCAGCACCTTGTTATTCCACCCTGTCGAATGCCACGTTGCATTTGCTGGGGATCAAACCAAAGATGAAGAAAAGATAAGAAAATTGGCCATAATGAACTCCAGAAGCAGGAGGCATTTTCACCATGAACTTGGAAACTCGCAGTGGAGAACTGAGCTTTAATTCAAACCAGTCCAAATGCCAAACTGTGAGGCTTTGAAGTCTGGAGAGGAATCAGTGGAAATCCTTTGAGCTAGGCAAAGATACTGATAGACTTTTTCTTTTTTTTCCAAGGCCTTAACTCTTCACATGCCTGCCTGTTTTGAGGCTACAAAAGTCCTTTCTCTGTGCAAAAGGAGCAGATTTAAATCAGCAATGTGCTCCTCATTTTTTGTTCGTGTATTTCAGGAAGAGCCAGTGTTTGGGTTTGAGAAATGAAAATAGGTGAGATAATTGTCCTCAATGAGAGAAATGAGGGAATAAATAAATCCCACTCATCCCCACGCTGAAAACCTGTTTCTGTGGGTTTGCTCCATCCAAAAAAAAGGATGGAAACTCACATCAGTGATTTTCATCCTGTCTCCAAATATTACCTCCCCAGTCTTGGGGTGCTCTCCTGACTTCTGGATGGTCCTTAATGCCACCAAGACGTATCAGAAGTGAGAAGAAGAGTTAAAAATGTGTTTTTCCCTGCACTTTGTCACTTCCTAACCTGGGGCTGAAATCACTGCCTGCCCCTGCTCCAGGTTGGGGTGCCCTGTTTTTGTGTGTGTGTGGGTGATAAGAAGGGACTTGGGGAGTTTTTTGGGAGCCTGGAGCTCCTGCACCCTGTGGTAGCTACGGCTGTGCTGGAGTCAGCTCCACATCTCACATCTGAGCTCACATCCCGAGCATGTGGGCAATCCCAGATTTCACAGGTCAAGCAGAAGTGGGGTCAGTTTAATGGAAAAATGCAGGGCACGTGAACTCCTCAGAACATTCCTGGTGTGTCTGCTGTGGTTCTGTAGTTACAGAAACAAACAGTTGTAAAATTCAGTGGGTTTGTTCTTGCTTAACATTTTACATGAGCAAAAATCCTCCTTGCCTCTCTCAGTCCTCCTGATCCAGGTGCAAACCCAGCTAAGAGACCTGCAGGAGAAATGGGAAGGCTCCAGCTGGTTCCTTATTTCACGGGAACAGCAATTAGTGAAATTAAAAATGTTTTATCCGCAGAAGTTTCCCTCTGAATTTACTGCAAGGAAGTTTTCCTGATGATTCCAGCAGTTGTGTTGTGTCTGAGAATTTTTTCCCCTGTCCCGAGGTCTCCTCCACAGCCGTAATTCCATGTACAGCTCGATTCTGCATTCGATTTTATTTCAAACACCTCAGCCAGAAGGAAAAAGCCGGGACTGCGCTTCTTCCTCCTCCTGCCGCTTTCAAAAAGCATTAAACAAGCTCAGGAACCAATTCTGGAGGCATTTGGGTTTTTCCCTCGATCCATAAGCCATTTCAGGAGCGAGGAAGAGGAGGCTGGGGAAGAGATGATGATGTTTTGCCTGGAACAGTTGTTGCTGTATTTTCAATTTCATGCTCTCCCCACGCCGATTTCATCCCCAAATTCCTAATCCCTTTTGACACAGTAAATGACCGTGGAGAAGCAAAGACTGGAATTTTCAGGAAGCTGGTTAGCCTGAGGAGCTGTGGGTAACATTTTTAGTTTATATATATAAAATATATAATGTGTATAAAACTGTATATATATAACATATATAGAAATATATACAATACATATATATATAGTATGTAATCTATCAGTAGATATATCAATATATGTGTAACATATGTGCACTTAACATATATAAATATATACATAGTACATATAAAAATAGATATAAAACATAGATGTGGCCAAGAGAGGGGAAAAGTCTCTGAAAAAGTGTTCAGCCTTCTAAGTTTCACCAATTTACCCACTGAAATTGAGCATTTAAAGCCCAAAATAATCCTCTGTAGGATTGTTTCATCTGCCTGTTGTTTATTAGGCATTTAATTGGGGAATTGGCTAGTGCCAGGCTAAAAATTGTTCATTCAGCCTTCTGGAAAATAGATCTAAAATTGCATTTATTTTTGTTTTCTCTCTCCCAAGCGATGGCAGAACACAATGGGGAGGTTTTGGTGGTTGCAGCCATCAGTTTGCTCTTGTGTAGAGCTGTTCAGCTCAGCTGTAACCAGGCAAATAAAAGGATTTCATTTATTTTAAGCAAGCAAAACAAGGCTCTGAAATTTGGGAAATTTCAGTTTCCTTGTTTTTTTTAAAAAAATTCTACATGGATTGAATGAGTATTCAGTGTTAGGAATATTCATTCCTCGGTGAATAACTTTATAGCCACCTCAGCCGTTCCTTAAAAGACCCAGTTCCAGGCAGAACTGCTTATCTCCTGGGTAATAATTTGAATTTCTGGCTTTTTTTAATAGTTTCATCAGCAGGGCGAAGCCACAAGGCTGTTTGCAGTTTAATCCTTGTTCCTCTGGAGAGTTTGGCTTTACTGGGCTGGATCTGAGCGAAGGGGCTGGGTTTATCTGCAGACAAGGGAAAATTAAAAAGCAAAAAGCTGGATGAGACGTGTCCAAAACGTTGTCTGCAGATGGAATCTCGGAAGCACACCGGATTTTTGTCATTTTTTCTTACAACTGAAAAGGCAAAGTGAGGGAGTGCTGGCTCTGGCCCTCCCAGGTCAAGTTTTACATCCCTGGAGAGCACCAAACCGAGCTGGGGCTGTGGCTTTGGGATGCTGGTGTTCTACTGGAATTAGAAGGAGGGCTTTTTCGCTCCCCACACTGCCCCTGGCAGGGCCCAGGGTTAGCTCTGGGGGCTGTGTGGCTGTGCTGGAGGGATCACTGTGTCACTGTCACCCGCAGCCACCTCCAGCCGAGGGTCACCAGCTGCCCCATTTCTCAGGAGCCTCTGCTTGGCAGGACCAGACACACAGAGGGGTTGGAATGAGATGGTCTTTAAGGTGCTTCCCAACCATTCTGTGCTCCATGAGCTGTCCCATGGTTGAGAGTCCCCATGGATCTGTGATCCCTGGGGTTGCTCAGTGCTGATGGACCATCCCCACACCTTGGGCTGGCTCTTGCGACCCCACACTTCCACTGAGATCCTAGCAGCTCCCATGGCTTTGGATTTTTGGGTTTCGGGAGAAGTACATCTGATGATTTGAGCAGTTTTCCTAGGGTTAGAAATGGAAGAGCTCAGCAGCACTTCAAAGCTTAGGGAAAATAAACCCTCAGCCACTGCCCTTGCTCTGGAATTGCTGCTTCAGGCCTCGGTGAGGGAGGTGTTTTTTTCCTAAAAGTGCCTGTGGGTTCCACCAAACTGTAAAGTCACCAGCCAGAACTGTGCTCTCATCTTCCTCGTGGAATCATCCCCCAAGGACAAAATGGAACAGGCAATCACATCATTAGAGGAGAAAACTCAAATTTTTTCTTGGGATTTTGTGCAGATTAAGGGAAAATCACATCCCATTTTTCTCGCAGAGGTCTCTGTGTCTGCACGTGCAGATCGGCAGCGATTGCGGGAGGCTCTGGGGTTGCTGTGGCAAATAGTTGGGAAAAAAATAAAGCTGGGAGGTGTGGAGGTGTTTTTTGGTGTCTGGGTGCCTGTCCCTGCTCCGTGATGGCAGTGGAGACTTGGGGTTGGGTTTGTTCAATGCCTGGCAGAGGTTGATGCCCCGTTAAAAATCAGCTCTGCGGAGCGGCACAGGCTTAGCTGGATGTCACGAGCTGCCGACTCTGGCAGATGTCTCGTGGCTGTTTAATATCCTCATGGCAAAAACTGGGAACTTTTATGAGCATCCTCATAGCACTTGAGCCATCTCACCACGGAACAGGCCCCCCGGGCTCTGTTTTTAGAGCATCACATAAAGACTTGACTCAATAAAGTGAGGTACTCGTGTGTGCAGAGATTTACAGGTCCATGCTTTGGGATGTGGGTAAAATAACTTCAGTTCCTGCTGTAGAAAGTTATCCTGGCTGATGGCTGTTCTGAGGATGGGGAAATAGGAAAATTACAGGTCAGGTTGCCCTAGGAATACATCCAAATTCAGTAGGTGCTGTTACAATGGAAAAAAACCTAATTTGGGAAGTGCATCTTGATGTGGGGAATGGGATGTTTGCAACCTCATGTAGATTGTGAGGAGAAATTGTGGAGTTTGGAGAGAGAGAAACCAGAGGGGAAGAAGGTCTTTTGGTGAGAAACCACAGGAACAGACCCCTTATTTAATTTAAATGCAACTTTAACAATCAGTGGGATGGGGATGCTGAGCAATTCCATCCATTTTTTAGTGAACAAAGCGTCAGAGGATGGGGAACTGGCCTTGGGAGAGGTGGATTTAGGTGGGGAAGCAGCACTGGGAGAGGTGGATCTGGGTGGGATATTTGTATTCTAAAGCTGTTCTGGCCTATGGGACACTCCCAGCCTTTTGTTGTGGGAAATGAGAAGTGCAGCACGGGAGGAAGGAATCACTTTGCAGAGCCGAGGGGAGATGTTTTGAGGGAGGACTTGGAGATAATGCCTTGGGGTGAGGTTTCCCAGGTAGTTTTGCAACCCGTGCCACGTGCCCTCTTATTTTACCCTTATTCCCATGTATGTAAATCAGGATATGATCCCAAATGGGAAACACAAGGGGTGACAACTCATTTCCCTGCTCAAAACATGAGGTGGAAGGATATCCCAGAGAGTGCAAGGAGTTCTTCCAGCCAGGCTCTCGCTTTGTAGGGAAATAGATGGGTCTTGGTGCTGTGGAATAAGGGTTTGGTGAGAGGGTTTGAGCAGCCCTGCCTTTGCTCAGGAGCCACCCTAACGCGTGTGCCATGGATATTTTGTGTTGCAGGACAGTAGTGATGCCCATTGCCAACGAGTTTGCCCCAGACGTTGTGCTGGTGTCATCTGGTTTTGATGCTGTGGAAGGGCACCCCACACCCCTCGGAGGATATAATCTGTCAGCAAAATGTAAGTGGGGGCTTTACTTCTGCTGCTGTCCTAGGGATTAAAGGACAGTGTTCCCAGATTTTACTTTGCGGGGTCTGTTTCAGATCTTTCGTTTCGATGGCAAAACTTCCATCCTTTTTCTTTGAATTTTCCTGGCGTTTATCTTTTTATAATGCATATTTTGGCCTGGCTGAAGCATTGATTCTTTTTTCTTTTTTCTTTTTTTTTGAAACATTGCATATTTCAACTTTGAGATATTCAATATGTAATGCTGTGTAATTTATTTGTAGTCACATCTCTGCTGAATTAGAGAGTTACACTGGTTTTAATATAAAATTGCAGGAAAAGGCAATACCAGCTTGTCATTGCTACCACAGGTCCATTTCTTCCTCCAGGATACCTTATTAAAATTTTGAGCTGAATACTTCTCTCCACCTTTGAATTAATTACAGGGACCCCCAAACCCTCCTTTTTGCTCTGGGTCTGGGATGTTTTTGGGATGTGCACTGAAATTCCCCCCCAGGTTATGTGGAGTTTACCTGGCACTGTTTCATTCAAATTGGTCCAGAGGACAGTTTTTCTTGCAAAAAAGGTTTTATTATTATTTTTAAGAGTTTCTTCCAGCCAGGAAAGTTGTTCCCTACGGTGAACTTTAAAACCCTGTAAGGGAGCTGAACTTATAAACTTTATATAAGGATAAAGTGAAATAGGTTTACAAGAGACAAGTTCCTTGAGATATCCAGAAACACTTGGGAAAGGGAAGGTCTTGTTTACCTGCTGGTTGAATTTGCCATGTTCTGCTCCTCTCACAAAACCGGTTATGGGCTCGGCAGTGGATGTTTTTCTCTGCCTGTTAGTTTGTTAATTTGCTGACTGGCAAAGGGGTCCTCTTCAAAGCAGAAAGCAGGGAGTGGGGATGGATGGTAGAAATTCCCCAGCTTTTCCTTTGTTTGGCTTTTTGATTTTTTTTTTTTTCCTCCTGGAGGGGGAAGGTTGCTTTGAGGACACGTTTTTTAAATCCTCGCCGCTTGGTTCTGTTTTGTTTAAAGGGGGCAGAAATGTATTGTGTGTCATCTGATCAAAGTGCCGGGTGCCCCTGGAATTTTTATAGCATATTATGGACGGGAAGAGCCGTCTGCTGAGAACGAGATGTCAAACCTAAATCTCTCTGGGGCACTGCACTGCTGCTATCCCGACCCAAACTGGGCCGATTCCCCTTCTTCCTCCCTCCCCCAAAGCAACATCCAGCAGCAATCCCCTCCTTTCCCCACTTCCAGAGGGAATGTTGGCTGCTGGCTTTAATTTGGGGTGTTGAGGGGCGGCAAGGGGAGCATGGTGATGCTCTCAACTGGGGTGGTGCTGATGGGGACGCACGGATCCATCCCAGGGAAGCCACGGCTGGAATCGCGCGGCAAGCGCGTTAAAGCCCAACCTGGCTCGTGTTATGCGCCGAGCCCTTTCAAATCCCCGCTGGGTTTTTAATATGATGTAATTCCTCTCTCTAATTCTTTGATCCTCTGCCAGGAGCCCGATTCCAGCTGCCACCTTTGCCCTTCTCCTGCATTTCCTCTGTTCCCTCGTTGCAGGCTTCGGGTACCTGACGAAGCAGCTGATGGGCCTGGCTGGGGGCCGCGTCGTGCTGGCCCTCGAGGGTGGCCACGACCTCACGGCCATCTGCGACGCCTCGGAGGCTTGTGTGTCTGCCCTGCTGGGAAACGAGGTACAGGCACCCCCAAAATCTCCTCCCCCTCGAGCTGGGGCGTCTCATCCCCCCGTCCGCCGAGTTTCCATCATTGTTTTGTGTCCTTCGGATGCTTGGCGCTTTAAAGCGTGTTTGTTTCATGCTTAAAAACCACCTGTGCATTGCAGTCCATGTGATGTGAGGGAAACAGCCAGGAAGGGTTTTTTGGGTTTGTTCTTTCTCCAAACAATTTGCTTTGTGCTCTTTGAAAAAAACCCTCTTTTAATTAAATTCTGAATTTGCCGTGCAAGCCCTTCCTTCTCTTTGCTCTGCTCTCTAGTCCTACAGCCTGTGCCTGCTGCATGGGGCAGCTTGTTTGACGTGGTTTGCAGCTGGATTATTTCCCTGGAATTATATTTTCTATTTTCTGCATGATGCTGTGTAGGAAAAGCCTCGGCTATGTCAGAGAAATTGGCCAGAAAGGTTGTGGGGGGTGGTTGCAAGATAAGAGCCAGACAGAGAAGTACAGCAAGATGTTGGATTCTGAAGAGCTCAGGGTATTTCCCTACAGAGAAAACTTTAGATATTCCATCTTTTCTGCCTTCCACCTCCCCCCTGCCCCCCTCCGCCACTTCTAGTGTCAGCGGGATGAAAAGAAAAATGCTACATGTACACATCTTTGAAATCCCTGCAGGGATGGTGACTCCACCACTGCCCTGGGCAGCCTGACTCAATACCTAAGCACACTTCCAGTGAAGGAATTTTCCTTAATATCCAACCTAAACCTCCTCTGGTGCAACTCGAAACCATGTTTGAGGGCATTTGAGTTTAGTTTGGGCTGAGGTGCAGCACCAGAGGAGCCGAGCAGTGGGTCTGTCTCCAGAGGGAGCTGATTTCTGTAAAGGGTTGAAGTTCAGTGACCATCCGGTGTCTGGGGAGATGGAGAGGGAGCTTGGATCTGCATGGAGGTGTGGAGCAGTTTGACTTCCAGCCTGTTGAAGGAAGCGCTCCGTCTTCACTCGGCGTTAAGGGGGAGGCCGGAGTAGCAGACCAAGCTGGGATTCATCAGAAACACCTGCTTCCATTATCCAGCATCCCAGCTCCAGTGTCCAGGGAGCATCTTGCTCCTTGTGCTTGGCCAGGCAGTTCTGAGAAGGCTCTGGGCACGGGGAATGGCTCCAGCCTGCACTCAGCCCTCGGGACAGCTGAAAACTCAGGAAGCAGCTGCCACATCAGCATGGAAACAGGGGGCTTCCAGTGGTGGGGCACTGGCACAGGTTTCATAGAGAAGCTGTGGCTTCCCCTGGATCCTTGGAAGTGTCCAAGGCCAGATTGGGTAAGGTTTGGAGCAACCTGGGATAGTGGAAGGTGTCCCTGTCCCTGGCAGGGGTTGGGACTAGATGAGCTCGAAGGTCCCTTGTAAGCCAGACCATCCTGGGATCCTGAGGTGTTTATTGCAGCATCCACCTGTTTCAAGTGGTCACCACAGACAATTCCTCTGGCTCCATCCACCTTTGGGTGCAGGATGCACTTTGAAAGGGAAGCAGTGGGAATAATGCCTGGAGGATGTCTTTCCTCACGCTCAGTGCGCTCCTAGGATCACAAGAGGCTGACTGCAACCATGTGCAGTAAATAAGTGCTTGATGCAAGCCATGGATGTGTTAGGAATATAAGCCTGTGGGGAGAGCTCAGCGCTCAGGATACCTTGGATGTTGTGAGCTGTCTGAGTGGTTTCATTGAGCAAAGGGAACATTGATTCTTAAAGGTAAAAAACACTGATTATTTAAATCATGCTTACAGGGACACTTAGACCTGCTCTCACTTGTCCTAGGTGGGCTGTGCAGATAGGGTAATATTCCCTGGCTTACCCACACATCAGAAAGCAGGAAACACTCATTTTATCCAGGTCTTTCCTCAAACCTTTTGAAGGCAAGGGATTCGGGAGGGAGCGGCTGCAGCTCCGTGCGGCGGCCCTTTGATGCGGTTTGATCTACAGCGTGTCGGAGGATCCTGCCTGCACACACATGGACAGGCAGCTGTGGCCAGGGTGAGCTGCAGGGAGCTGGAGTGGCTCAGGAGCTGTCCTGGAGCTCCACCGGGGCTGGTAGGAAATGAGGGGAACGGTGCCAGTCCCCCGAGCGTCGGCATCCACCGGCAGAGATCAAAACTCCCGCGTCGGGAGAAGCACGGGGCCAGCGCAGAAGTCAGCAGCTCCTTTCCAAGTGGCCAGGAAATTAAACCAGAGCTGGGGCTGATTACTGCACTGGGGGAAGGGCCCAGGGCTGGGGAATGGACCTGCACTGCTGTGGTGGCAGAATTGTGTGGATGCTGAATGTGAGGAATCAGGCAGCAGCACAGGGTCTGTGTGAAACTAAGTCACATAGCTTCCTTGCATAGGCCTGAGAACGTGGCCTGAGACGAATTCTAACAGTCCTTGGAGAAGGAAAAACAACCCTTGCAGGTGGTTTTTGTCTCCTGTTGTTTACTTGCAAGAAAAGAGTCAAGGGGTGTCGTTTCTAATTGTCCAATGATGGTTTTGTATTGGTTCGCTAACCAATAGAACTTCACCTTTTTGGGACTGTCTGTAAAAGAGAATTTGGAAAAGTAAAATTTGCTCTCACTCTGCTACTAAGTTGGGAGTCATGTTGTTACTCCCACCGTCCCCAATAGAAACAACAGAACTGTGCAAAGCTCACAGGGCTTCAGTGGAAATCAGAGGTGGGTTTGGTGCAGAAAGAGACTTTGGTACAGTCTGAGAGAGTTTGGGTTAATCAGCCTGGAGAAGGCTCCAGGGAGAAGTCTTCCAGTGCATAAAGCGGCTCCAAGAGAGCTGGACAGGAATTTTGGATAGGTCCTGATGGGACAGGAAAAGGGGGAATGACTTTAATCCATTTTAACCACAGAGGGCAGGGTGAGATGGGATATTGGGAAGGAATTGTTCCCTGGGAGGGTGGGGAGGCCCTTGCAAAGGATGCCCAGAGAAGCTGTGGCTGCCCCTGGTCCCTGGAAATGTCCAAGGCCGGGCTGGACACTGGGGCTTGGAGGAGCCTGGGATGGTAGAAAGTGTCCCTGCCCATGGCAGGGGGTGGAATGAGATGAGTTCTAAGATCCCTTCATCCCCCGGCATTCCATGATTCCAAGGTCTGCTGATGGCAGTCCAGAGCAGTTAGCCACCGTTCCTCTCCCATTATCCTGCAGAGCTGCTCGGTTCATCGTGGGCATCACCAGCCTCTGCCCTTCAAACACAAAGATGATGACAGCCTGGTGCCTCATGCTCAGTGGTTTTTGCTCCCTTTTGCACAGGCTGAGGCTGTTTGTGAGTGTTATTCACAGGAGGAGGAGTCTGCTCTGGAATCAGGAACGTGCTTTGTCTCAGTGTCAACCAAGAGGCCTTGAAAAGCTCTTGCTCAAAGACTTAATCCAGGAATTGCTTTTGTCCTCACTTAATGTCATACAGAAACCACTTTGGAGCAGAACTATTTTTAGAGTGGAGAATTAATTAAAAAAATGCAGTCCATAATTACTGGATCTGGAATGCAGCATCCCATGAAGTACCTATGGAATGGCTACCACGTGCTCATAAGAGCAGTCATTGCTGCAGCTCCTCTTGCCTTTGAGCAGAAGTTAAACTCTGCTGTAGATACTTTTAACTACTAAACTCTGGCTGTTCTTTGCTGGGGAGCATCCCTGGTTGAGCCTTGAGTGCTGTTTTCAGCACAGTTAACAGCAGTGGACATCTCTTGTTTTAGACAGCCCACCTTGGAGGTTTGGGATTAGTTCATTCATTAGTGGAGATCCTGGGAGGGCAGTGGTGTCTCCTCTTCTTGGGTCCTTTTTCTAAAGGAAATCAAATAAATCCTGAAACATTCCTCCAGCAGTGCTTTCCCTGGGATGGCACAGGCATGTTCCTACTGCAGAACTGACCAGTGGGAGGTGTCCCTGCCTGTGACAGGGGATGGAATGGGATGAGCTTTAATGTCCCATCCCACCAAACCCATTCTGGGATTCAATGGTAACATTCCTTTGGTGTTCCTCTCTCTCTCTCTCTCCAGCTTGACCCTCTTCCAGAGAAGGTTTTCCAGCAGAGAGCAAATGCTAATGCGGTGCATTCCATGGAGAAAGTCATCGAGATCCACAGTGAGTGGAGCCCCCCAACCCAGCTGGTTCCCTGGGGGACACCCCTCAGGCTTCTCCATCATTCTGCCATGCTCCCATTTCCCAGTTTCCTGGCGGTCACTGCACCCTGAACTGGGTTTTTGTGCAGCCACAAATTGGTGTTACTGGGGAGGGAGCCATGCCCAGCAAGGCTTTAGCCCTTTAGGGGGAATTGCAGGATCAGCACAGGTGAGATTGGAAAAGACCTTCAGGATGATCCATCCAGTCCAGCTGTTAACCCAAAAATAATTAAAGGCTCTAAAGTCTCTGTAAAGGGAAGAATGTCCTGCCATTAGAGGGGGCTCTTACTTCTTCAAAAGCAATTAAGTATCTCGGAATAACACAGGTCTTGTTGGGTGTTGTGGCACCCATTAATTAGGAGCAGATAGGCATGGAAGTGAAGCAGGCTCTCAGGCACCGGGTGGGATTCTTGAGGTGTCCTGTGCAGGGCCAGGAGTTGGACTCGATGATCCCTCTAGGTCCCTTCCAAGGATATTCTGTGAGTTTTGCTGGCAGCTGTTGGTATTTTAGGTTTATTTAGCCAAGAAGTTTAAAATCATTGCGTCGAACCTTGCCTAGAGAAATTCTTAGAAATCCTTTCCTCTGGAGCCTTCCCTGTGCTCTTCCCAATGCGAAAGGGTGTCCAACTGCCAACATAAAAAATACATTGGAGGTTGGATGCTTGGACTTAGTGATCTTGGAGGTCTTTTCCAACTTCAGTGGCTCTAAATAGAGCTTGGATTTCTTTAGTCTTCAGGGATTTGCCCACTGAAAGCACGTGGCAGTCAGCAGCTGGATCCAGACCTGGACTGCATCTTTCCCTCTCCTGTGTTTTTTGGTAGAGAGACATTTTAAGGCACGTTTGTCCTTAGGTCTAGAAGTTTCTAAGGGATTTGAAGGGGAAAAGGAATTATTTTTTGGGTGCTTAAAGCCCTCAAAGTGAGAGTGTGGATCAGATGAGTGTTCCCTGGGCAGTTCCGAGCTGGCGGCTGAGTTTGGGAAAGCAGGAGTTGGAACGGTGCCCTGATGGCCCTGTTGTCACCTCTCCCCCAGGCAAGTACTGGCATTCCCTGCAGCGTTTTGCCTCCACGGTGGGATATTCCCTGGTGGAGGCCCAGAAGTGTGAGAACGAGGAGGCGGAGACAGTGACGGCCATGGCATCGCTGTCAGTGGGCGTGAAGCCGGCGGAGAAGAGGTCAGTGGTTTCCCATCGCATTTCCAGGTTTTCCCAGGCAGGAGGAGCAGCCTTCCAGGTTAATCCTGTCCTTTCAGCCATTGCTGCTGCGTTCCCCATGCCCCCTGTCCTCCCTGGGTTCCCAAAAGACCTCCTGGGCTGCAGGAGAGCAACAGAGCCGTGAGCTCTGTGCATTGCACCCCCTGTGCCTGAGCCTTCTGCTCCGAGTATGGTTTTAGGCCACAGAAAGGAATTTGTTTTGCTGGGGAAAATGTTAATGTTGCCCAATTGAGATTGTCCTTCTTGGTGACGAGTTTAATTCCAGGTGATCCCAGCTGGCTGGGTGGGAAGGTGATGGGAACATAAGGAGTGAGACTTGGTACCACAAATTGTCCAACTGTGTCATGCCCAACCCTCTTTTCTCTCTTCCCTCCTCCCACCCTGCTTGGCTGCGCAATCCCTCAGACCTGAGGACGAACCCATGGAAGAGGAGCCTCCCCTGTAGCACCCACCTTCGAGCTGGAGGTCTCCTGTCTGTTTGTCTTCGTCTCGAAGCTCTGCCAAGAAGCTTTCTCTTGTTACTCCTGCGTCCTGTCACGGTTGTTTCCTGAACACGGAAGGACAGCCAGGTGTAAAGCAAAGCAAGCGACACAAAAAAACCAAATCTCTCCGCATCTTTGAGTCTCTTTTTTGCTGAAAAAACATGCTGGTGAAGAGCAGCAAAGGACTGACACGTTGGGCACTCTTCCTCTGGTCCTCACCGGGAGCGGAAAGAGGAACGACGCCCGGGAAGTCTTTGGCAGAGTTGCCAAACAAAAGAACAAAAACAGAACACAAGAATAATAAATCAAAGATTCAACAACACAAATCAAACAAACCTTAACATAAAACTGGTGCTTACAAAGTTGATTACCCACAACTGAGCAATCTCCGCTTGAACCACTCAACCCATCGTGTACTTTCATTTCTTGGATATTTGGAAATAGCTCTTGCCTGCCTGTGAGTCAACGACAGCTCTTGTCGGAACGGGAACGCTGGGAGATGATGCTGAATTTTTAACGGGGAGGGACAGGGAACGAGGGACTCATCTGACACCTAAAGGAAAGGGAAGCAGAAGGGGGGGAATGGTAGCCCAGATGGAGTCGGCTTTATTGTCTCCAAAGCCATCTGAAGATGAGTTTGTGCCTTTTTTTTTAAATTGATGGATTTGGTGCAGCTGGATTTTCTGAAGTTTGAGGAACAATGCCTTAAGTAAAAAATAATTTAAAAAAAACAAAACACACATACACACACACACACACACACACACACAAAAAGAAAAAGAAAAAGAAAAAAAAAAACCACACAAAGAACACAGCAGTTCCTGAATATTTTTCCTCTGGTTGGGAAAGCCAAGGACTGCCATCAGGAAGGAAGACTTTTTGGCTTGTGCTGGCATGATGGTGGGAAGCAGGCATCAGCTGAACAGTGTCTCCAAAAACTGTCGACAAGTTTGGATTTGTTTTGTTTTCTTTCATTGCTGTTTCAGAGAAAAAAAAAGGAAAAACAGAAAAAAAAAAAAAAAAAGGAAAAAAATTAAGGTAGTTGCCAAAAAAGTGGCAAATACTGTTGGGTCTTTGAAATTCAGCCATTTTTAACAACCAATTTTCAAGTGTTTTCTCTCTCTTCTACATTATCTAGTAATTGAACTTATCAATTTGGTTGTCGAAGCATGTATTAGACAAAAATGCAGGTTTTAAGACTGGAATGCTTTTTATTAAAAGCAACTAGCATGAGATATTGCTTAAATTGTTAGGTATAAATATATATATGTGTATAATGTATATTCCAAATGTATTCCAAGCTTAGAAACCGGATTCCTATGAATTATTGAGAAAACTATTTATGATGCATTTATAGAAAAAAGAAAAAATATATGTAATAAATGCATACTCTTAACAGTAGCCATTGGAAGCTCCCTAGATTTGGGAATTGGACCATCAAAGGTGCTTTTGGAAAAGGATCCAGATTGAAACTCGAGGACTTTTCAGGTGACAGGTTGGGAAGTTTTTCAGAAAGCCAACACTTTAGCCACTGGGCAACTACCCTAAACATTTGTATTTTAATTTAAGGTTTTTAGTTGTGATCCTTTTCTAACAAAAACAAGAAAAAAAGAGTTTTTTATAGCAAAGACGCTGAATTTGCTGTTAATTTTTATATGGATATTTCCCGAAACCCTCTGGAAGCCTTGTTTGTGTGACTCTGACATTTCTTTTCCATTTGGCAGGTTTCCTTTCCGAACGGCAATAGCATCTAAACCTTTCTTCCTCCCTCTTTTCTTGCTTACAATACATGGATTTTCCTTTTGGGTTTTTTTTTGTGGTTTTTTGTTGTTTTTTTTTTGTTGGTTTTTTTTTTTTTTTTTTTGGGGTTTTTTTTTTTTTTTTTTAAGTTTNTTTTTTAGATTTTTAAAAAATTATTTTCTGTATTGTTTTCTCTCCTTTTCCTCAACTCTTTTGTACAGTGAGCAGCTTTCTGCAGGTGTAAGGAACTGTGGGCAGATCAACAGAGTTTGTTTTTTTCTGGGAAAGGGAGTGTTTTACCACGGAGGAGGAAGAGGAGGAGGAGGGACCGCGATGGGCTCTTTTGTTGTACCGATTCCGCCAACTGTATATTTCCTCAGCTCTCTTGTAGTAGCTATGTAAAGAAAATAAGGAATTTTCTTAACTGGTAGCATTCAGTGGGCGATGCCTTTGTCCGGCCTGTGGCTCCTGGCGCTGCCTGCCCTCGGGAAGGCTCCTTGGACACTCCAGGACCGCCAGCATTTTCTCTCCGCCGGACACGCCTGCAAACTCCTCACCTCCTCTCTCTGTCTTTTTCTCCCCTCTTCTTCTTCTTCCCAGCGCTGGGAGGGGTTGAGGGGGTTTTTTTGAGGCATTTTTTTCGCCCCCCCACCCCAAGGAGGTCATTGTCTCCCGGGAATGCCGGGTGGGAGAGGCCGCAAGCCCTGCTACGGAGAGTGGAACGTCTTCGTGGAGAGGGCGCTCCCTGCGTGCCTTCCTCCAGCAGTGTAGGACAGCACATCCCTCGTCCCAGCACAGCTTCTCCTTAACCACCCTTCCTTTTTTTATCCTGTTCCCACGGTGACTGGTGGGGTTGCTTCCAGTAACTTCTCTTCTTTCCAGTCCTCAAAGCAGCCGCTTTCATTCCGTTCAGGACTCGCTCGCGGGAGGAATCGGGAGTGTGACCCCATGCTGGAGGCTTTTGTTTCCTTCCTCAGTTTCTAGCACAGTTTCAAAACCAGACACTACAGTATTTGAGTTGTGCAAACCCAAGTACGTCCTAAAACCCCAAAAAGCCCCATTGGCAAGGCCTGTCCTCGGCATATCCTAAGACTTTCCCCCATGTGAGAGCACCTCGTACCTGGGGATGTTGTGGTTTGGGGTTTCCTTCCATCCAACCACGCTGCTGCTGTGATCTCAAATCCATCTGGCTGCCGAAACTGGTGACTGACGTGGGGTTGCTCCCTGTGCCGTGGGCAGTGCCCATGTTTACACCTCCCTTTGTGTTGTCAGCTCTTCCCCAGAAGGTTTTTGACGTTTCTCCTCCCGGTCACAGCAAAGTTTTTTCCTTCCTTTTTCCGTTCCCGGGAGCCGCTGGCCAACTGTGCTGAGCCAGTTCCTTTGGAAAATCCGGAGGAGCTTGTTGGGATCCTTCCTTCCTTCCTTCCTTCCTTCCTTCCTTCCTTCCTTCCTTCCTTCCTTCCTTCCTTCCTT
>WEIU01024052.1:563211-600630 GCA_013389925.1 Aegithalos caudatus
TTTTTTTTTTCCCCCTTTGGAAGTTGGGAAGTTTCCAGCATGAGTCACTGCCCGCCTCTCCTCCATAATTATCGTGCTGGGAGTTGTGAGGATGACTTTGGGGTAGTCTAGAATTAATCAAAGTGTGTCTTCCACATTTCAGTGCAGTAAAACCATCATCCGGTCAAATCCCTCCTGACTGGCACAGCCCTATCCCAGTCCTTTCTCCCTCTGCTCTTTCCTCCTCTTTATTTTTTGTTCTTGGTCTCTTTTATCCTTCCCTCTTAGCAGCATTTCCCACAAAAAGCTCTTTCCCCCTTAAACTTGGCAGAGCCCTTCTCAGGGAGGTTTGCTTGTTTTGTGCTTGCAGCCCTTTTCCTGGTGTGCATCAATGTGTCACTGTGGTCGGATGTTGGGAAGTTTGGGCTTTGTTTTGTTTGGTTCACAGGCTTTTGACATCTTAAATAACAGGATGGTTTCACCATTTGACAGTAGGAACAAACCCTGAGTGACACACTCCACTGCTGCTTTCAACTCCCCATTAAAGCCTTCCCGGATTTAATGGCTTTCAGGATTAAACAATCATTTTACAGATCAAAAAAAAAAAGTGATTTTGAGCATTTTCCCCCCTCTCTGCTGGTCATCTTGTTCTGTAAGAGCTGTGTGGGTGGAAGACTGGTTGCTTTGATGATGGGAGCTCCATGCATTGAATCCCAAATGGTTTGGGTTGGGAGACACCTTTCACCACTCCAGGTTGCTCCCAGCCCTGTCCAACCTGGCCTTGGACACTCCCAGAGATGGGGCAGGAGAGAGAGAATGAGACAGATCTGACAGGGAGGTTCACCAAATAAATTTGTTTGACCCTTGCCTTGCTGAGCTAAAAGCTTTAGGTTTAATTCCCATGAAATCCAGCATCGCCTTTCCTCTGGAATCTGCATTTGAGGGCAGTGCTGCTGAGATAAAAGGCACACTGCAGAAAATGCTGGATTTTGGGATTTAGCAGTGCAGGTAGGAATGCTGAAAGCTTGGAGGGGGCTGCTTGCCATCTGGTATTTTTCCTTGTAATGATGAAATGTGTCTTTCCTGGAACTGGAATACAGATTCCCATGTCTTTTGATACCTGTGGTATCTTGAATTCCTCCTGGATGACTGGCAAGTTCTTAAAGACAAACTTGAGGGTCAGAATTTTGCGTTCCCTCTTCATTTATCCAGCTCTGTTTTCAGTTCTCAGGGTATACTTAGATATACTTTTCTAGCAAAGCAAAGCTCCAAAAACTTGAAATAATGATTTTGGGTGAAAAATTAAATGATGGAAGTTTCTGGCAAACCAAAATTGGAAAAAAAAAAAAAAAGAAAAGGAGATAAATAAGATACATTCTTTGTAAAGAGGTATTTCAGTCAGCCTGAAATTAAATATTTTACTTGAACAGTGGCTTATATTGTAAAATTTCTTTTTAAACCAGAATTTTCATTTAGAGGCACTTCAAATATGCCTTCTTGGTTTTTTGCTCGATTTTGCTGTGGTTAAACACTCTGAAATTTCTGCAATTTGCTGTGATTTCAAGAACAGCTTTTAAACGAGCATCGCCCACCTCTAATTCCCCAGGCTTTTTGCATCTTCCCGAATCCCTGGGCAGCATTCCCTGCATAGTGAGCTGCTCCCTGCAATACAGGAGCTG
The DNA here is from genome assembly GCA_013389925.1 of Aegithalos caudatus. Lineage (NCBI taxonomy): Eukaryota > Metazoa > Chordata > Aves > Passeriformes > Aegithalidae > Aegithalos > Aegithalos caudatus. The sequence continues at coordinate 564,870 of WEIU01024052.1, forward strand.
CACATCTGCAAGCCAAATTTCACCTGCAGGTGAGTAAAGCTGAGGTCAGAATCGGAGACTCGAGGGGTTAATGAAGATGATTTTTGGCACCAATTTGGGCAAACATCTCCATCCAGCACAAGCCTGTAACATGTGCTCAGAGACAAGTGTGCACCTAAATCCTATTTGGCACTGGCTGGAAGCTCTTTGCTGAGTCCAGGCCTTGAGTTTTAACCTCCTAAAAAGTCTTGGCAAGCCATGAAATGTGCTTAAAGACCAGAAATGAAAACACGTCGTCGCTGGCAATAACCTCTGGGTTCTGAGGGATGTTCGTTTTATAGGTCAAAGACAGATGGGAAAAATTCATACATTTCCCAAATAACAATGGGAACCATTTAATCTGAAGCAGCACCGTGGGGCTGGGTCATTCACAGATTTTGGATGCAGGTGCTGCTAAACCTGGCTGGGACAGGGCGCCAGCTCGCTGAGAATGGATGTGCCTTGATGGATCACCGGAGATCCGGGGGATCCCACCTGCACCTAAAGGTGCTCCAACCCCATGACAGCCAGCACAGAGCCACTGAGTGCTTGTGGTTGTGTCCTGACCACCTGGTGCATCCCTTGTGCCTCTTCCAGAGCCAAGATCCAGAGCCACCCTGCAGAGCCAGCAGGACTTTGAGGGGAAATCACTCTGCCGAGTGCTCTGCAAAGACCTTGGCAGTGGGAATTGAGAGGGGGGAGCTAAAAACCTGAGAGGGGCAGACAGGCCTGGATTGAGGGAGGGAGATGCAGGGGTCGGAGGGAGGGAGGCTGGGCAGTGCCTGGACAGGACCCTCAGGGAATTCCTGCACTTCCTGTGGGACCAAGCTCATCTCCACATCTGTGTGCCTGAAGGAATCGAGGCAGGTTGCTCTCCATCACAGATTTGGGAAGGAGCCTACTGGAGTTCAGTGCTCCACTCTGCAGGATAATGGGAACATCCCAGCCAGCAGGGCTTGGCTTGGGATTTTGACTGTCCAAAGGAAACCCCAGGCTCCTGATCCCTTCTCCCCTCTGCTTGTCATTTGGCTCTGCTTCAGCTCCAGGCTGTAAACAGCAATGGAAAAATGACATGAAGGAGCCACATCCCCTGTGTCAGCTGACCCCAGCGTGTCAGGGCCCCCTGGACCCTTTATTTTTATCCTGGCTGGGATTGCTCCTCAGTTTTGCAAGACAGTTGGAGGTTGGGGACTCCATGACTTCCAGAACAGGATGCAAGCCCAGAATGCAGAACCCACCCTCTGCCAGTGGCCAGAATCCACAGCCTGATTCTCCCCCAGGTTCAGGAGTGTGTTTGTGTTGGTCGACCAGACAGTCCTTGAGATCCTGGAGGGGATGACACATGCACGGGTTGTGTTCCAGCCCTGTTTCCAGCAGGAGAGCTGAGTAAGGTACTCTGGGCCTTTGGCAGGGATCTAAATAACAATCACCACTGTTCTCCTTAGGGAAAACTCCCTCTGGGATCTGCTGTGGCACCAGGAGATGTCATAGGATACAAACATCGCAGGTGGTGCATCCTTTCTCAGATTTATTTATTCACCTGCTGGAGGAAGCAGCACTTAAACCCATTGGTATCTCTAGGAGGGAACTTGGACAATGCCAGATTTGTCCTTTTCCCAGCATTCTGCCTCCCACCTCTCCTCCTCATCCTCCTCTTCATTGCAGCTGTATCCACACGATGGCACCAGCCCCCAGGCACTGCCCTTCATGCTGGGCTGGGATGGGGAGCTGGGGATGATCCAGCGGGGGAGGAAAGTTTCCCTGACAGCAATCCAAGAGGGCTGGAGAAGCAGAGGCAACGCAAGAGGTTGTTCCCCAGCCAAGGTAGTGCAGGAAGACCACAGAAGGGTTTGGGGTTGGCTTGGAAGGGACCTTAAAACCCATCACATTCCACCCCTTGCCATGGGCAGGGACACCTCCCACTGTCCCAGGGTGCTCCAAACCCCTTTCCAACCTTGAACATGAACCTCACGGCTCAGAAATCAGACACTGGCAGGATTTGAGCGGCCAAATCTCCAAACCTGTTCTGGGGTTATCTAAATTACCAAATTCTTTCCCCATGCCTGCTGAGCTCTGAGACTTCGCTGGAAAGAGGAGGGCAGAGCCCTGAGAACCACTGCTGGAAAAGTTCTGGAAGGGGTTTCTGGGTCAGTAAAACAATGTTAGGGCTGAGCTTTTTGGTAGTTTCAGAGATGTCCACAGACACAGAGGAGTCCAGGACAAGGAGAAACAGAGATGATGCTTTGCACTTTGTCTCATGTGGTTTGGGTTGCTTTGTTCTGGGGCATGAACAAGTGCAGGCAGCCAGCCTGGAAGCCAGCTGCATCTCCTGCTTTTTCTCCCCTTGTTTTCTCTCCAAAGCAAAGCAAGCACATGTGTTTTGGGCTGTGGGATTTGGTTTTGCATTTTCCGACCCCTAGCACGTCAAACAGGGCCCTGATCCTTTGGGAACACAGGTGGCAGAGCCATTAAAACCAGGCAGTGGGACCAAGAGAAAACTGTGGGGTTTCCCATCTCTTCTGCCTTTATTTTTCTATCACTGGTAAGCTGAGGCACGAGGCAGGATCATGGCCAAGATTCCCAAAAATCTTGGGACTGGGGGTAAGAAGGAGCAGATTTTGGGGAATGAGATGCCCCCCTTGTTAAAGAGAATGTGAAGCAGGGGGAGAATCATCTTGGTGGTATTAAATGAAAATTTATGAGGAGGAGGAGGAAGGTGGAGGAGGCGGAGGTTCTGTTTGGAAGTGAAATCATCGGCTCCGAGCCTGACCTTTGTCTCCCCACGACCCCAGCACTAATGAAGGGGAACGGGTCTGGTTGTACAAACATGTCACAGCAGGAGGTGCAGGGGGTGAGATCTGGTCATAAGGCTGTGCCAGAGGTGGCTGTTCCCAGCTCCTGCTGGGGCTGGACGTGCCCATCCCGCCCCTGACAGGGCCGGGGCTGTGTCCTGCAGATCTGAGCTTTTGTCTTCGTGTTCTGCTCATCCCACACAGCTGGGGAGTGCGTGGAGTGAAAGCCCTGCAGAGCTAATGGACGTTTTGAGGAATGTTGAAGAGTTTGGCCAGGGAAGTTGTGTCTGTCCCTGGATCCCTGGAAGTGTCCCAGGCCAGGTTGGACACTGGGGTTTGGAGCAGCCTGGGATAGTGGGAGGTGTCCCTGCCCGTGGCAGGGGGTGGAGTGAGATGAGCTTTGACTTCCCTTTCCACCTGAACTGTGCTGTGATTCTGTGAATTTCTAGCAGGAAAGATCAGCTTCTAATAACATAAAATCCCTTCTCACCAACACGGTGCTCCTGATGTGTTTGCAGCAAAAATGTTGTTCTTTTTAATTTAATTCTATTCTAATGCAGTGCTAACAAACATGGGCTCAGCAAGTCCCAGTGCAGAGCAGCAGAGTTCACCAGGAATGAAATGATCACCTGACATACATGGAAACACGGAAAACACAGAATACATGGAAAATGACTCGTCCACCTCCACCCTGAGATCTGCATGTGTGGTCTGGAAGAGGCAGGTCTTTGCCTTCCTTCCTGTTGTACTTCATGTTAATCCTCTTTTTCCTCTGCATCTCTTCCTTCACACTCCTGCACACTCCTGCTTCTTTTTTTTTCCCTTTTTCCTTTTTTTTTTTTTTTTCTGTGGTGTGAGTCCAGGAGGGACAAGCCTCTCCTCACCTCAGCCCTTATGTGAGAAGGTTGGGGCTCAAGATTCGATGGATATTAATTTTTCTACTGGCTTTCGCCTGGTCCAAGTTGCCCAAGCAGCTCTGTCTCCTCAGACCAGGATGTTCTGTGGCAGCAACTGGCAAATGAAGCCCAAGCCCAAACAGTGGCAGGGGGGGCCCATGGACCACCAGCTGCTCCAATGTCCCCAGAGGTGATGGTGGAACTCAGGATGCTGGGATGTCACTGATGGTGATTACGATGCCTGCAGGGAGAGTGACCCAGGCAGTAACTTGTGGGTGCACGTTCATGCTCCAGCCATCTCCTCTGAATTCCTGTTTCCCAGGGAAGAAAAGAATGAGGAGAAGGAAAAAAAATCACTTGACAGAATCCCACCTCGGGGGCTTGGGATGCCACGAGGCACCAGGAGACCACCTTGGAAGGATCTAAAGGGCAGCCAAGGTTGGCCTGTGTGTGGCTCACCCTGGGTGTGGCAGGTGCATGTCCAGCCCCATGAGGGGACTCTGCCAGGTTTAGCACATGGCGTGGTGTCCCTGGAATGTCCCTGTGCCTGCCCCTGGCTCCCTGGAAGTGTCCAAGGCCAGGTTGGACACTGGGGCTTGGAGCAACCTAGGACAGTGGAAGGTGTCTCTGCCCATGGCAGGGGGTGGGACGAGATGACCTCTAAGGTCCTTTCCAACCCAAGCCATTCCATGATTTCTTGTTGAGAACTGTGGCCATGGAGGTGCCTGCCCAGCCTTTTGGGTCCATCACCCCACCAGGACTGCCCTGCCTGATTGCTTGGATGGACATTTCCCACCATGAGCTGCCGTCCCACACGTCACCAGGCCGTGCCAGCTGGTCCCTCGCCCAGTTCCTGCTGAGTTCCCACCCAGTCACTAATTTGGGAAAGCAAGCCACGGTCTGGCAGGGCCCCTCTTGAACGAGGGCTTCTGCAATAAGGGATGTTAGGAAATTCCATTCTGGATCTCCCAGCCATGTGGGGAGCAGCAATGGGGCTTTGTTTTCAACTAAGTGCCTGGACAGCTCCAAAGACGTGATGAACTGCAAATGACCCGTGGAGCCCATTGTCTCTAGGAGCTGGTGAAAGAGCCACAGCGACCAGGCAGGGATGTCACACCCGGCTGGAAAACAATGACGTTGGAAGTGTGGAAGTGGTGGTGTGAAGCCGGGAATGGGGACGGTCGCCTCCCGGAGCGTGGAGCGGGAAGAAGACACCGGTGACAATGAGGGAAACCCAGGGCGAGCCACACACATCCCAGCCTCAAACTGCTCTGGCATGGGAGCGGATTCACAGCCCTCAACTGGAAGCACATGCTCAGGCAGTATCCATCATCCAGGCCAGAGCAGGGATGAGGGAGGAGAACCCTTTTGTAAGTGTTGGCCGGGGCAAGTATGACTTATCTTGGAGAAATGAATCATGTTTCAGCGAACGCTTCCTGCAGAAATATTTTTTCTCACAGCCTTTGTTCAGGGTTTTGGCAGATCTGGAGTTTGCTGGCGTTAGCAAAAGCCGGCCCTCCCGCCCACTGCTCCTGGGGCTGGAGTAGGAAATAGGGAATAAAGGCAGAGGGGATGTGGAAGGCTAAATCCGTCACTGCTCCCACTCTGTGCTGCCGCAGGATGTGGAGCTTAGAGGAGAATTTCAGAGGAGATCCCCAGATAAAGCCCAGCAGAGCTGAGTGCTTGGCTGGTCTTGAGAAGGTACCTGTGCTGGGCAGTCAGCTTGGAATTCTGACACTTGGACAAATCCCTGTCAGGTGCTGGGGCTTGTTGGAAATCAGCCCTCAGGTCCTCCTTTCTCTCCTGAAAACCAGCATTTTGGGAGGAGGAAAGGGCAGTGTCTCCTGTTACTACGTGTGGTTAGCCCAGAAAACAAAAAGAAAATGAGAAAAAAGTGCCATGTTTGGACATGCAAATCAATCCTGAGCTCCTCAATATCCTTCTCTGAAGGCTTTGACAAGGATCCTGCCTGCCTTCCCACCATTCACAAGCATTGCTCTGGGTCGCAGCAAGGGAGGAGGAAAAAAGCCCATCTTGGTTCTGGAGAACTTCAAGGATTTTTCTTCCCAGTGGTAGGGAATTTTTCCTGGGAAGGCAATTTCATCCCTGGGCCTGGTAGGCTCACTGATCATTTTAAAGTCGACCCCTGGGGGGAATAAGGCCTTTAAAAGCTCCATTTGCTCCCAGTCATTTTACACAGTAACCCAAGCAGAAGTGAAGGATCTTTATTTAAATATGAATTAAGCCCAAACCTTCCCCTTTACTGCGTTATTTTCCTTTGAGGTTTACTTTGATATTATTTCAAAGTCTTGAAGCTAACAAAATGCTGGCACATATTTAAAGTGACAGGAGAGTTCTGGAAAAAGATTTAGGAGTCAACTAAAGCCTTTCAGTGCAGGGCTCCGAAACAGGACAGGAAATCATAAAAGGGCTGAGTGCACTTTACCGCGCTCCAAACAAATCCTCAGACTACAAAGGCGAGGGGAATGGCATCAAGACCACAAAGAGCATCAAGATGCAGCTGAAAAACCTGGAATTATTCCATTAAAACATGGGCAAAAGGCTGGCAATGGTGGAATCATCAAGCCATGGAATTGCTTGGGTTGGAAGGGTGGTTGAAGATCACCTCATCCCACACCTTCCACCATCCCAGGGTGCTCCAAGGCCTGTCTGACCTGGCCTGGGACACTTCCAGGGATTTCAGCCACAGTTTCGCTGCCAGGGCCTCAATCTGTGGTATTTTCCTCTTTTTGTGGTTTAGGTGAGCAGCTTTTGCCCAGCTTTGGTGCTGCAAGTGGGAGAAAGGTTTAAAGATGAGCCACAGGTGTGTGATTTTTGGTAAAGCAGAGACTGTGTCTGAGTGACGAAGGATGGGCATGCCACCTGCTGGGTCTGGCCTCTGCTTTTGCTTTCCATCTCTTCCTAGCCATCCATCTGCTGCTGGAGCAGGTTTTGTTTGCCTGAAGCATCACAGAATCCTTTAGGCTGGACCAGTCCTCTAAGAGCAGAGTCCAACCATTCTCCCACCACCAAGGCCACCACTAATCCCTGTCCCCAAGCGGGTTTTGAATCCCTCCAGGACTGGTGAGCTACTTTCACATCACGTCTGATTTCAGTTTTTATCTTTCTGCCTAACTCTGACTCAGGTCCCTTTGTCACTGCACTTCCCAACAGCAGGAAACAGAGGATTTATCCTTGTCCTGAGCATGCAGCTGCTCGTGGGTCCTCCCCTGGCTCGCAGGCTCCCCCCTCTCCCAGGTTTGTGTGGGATGCAGGATCCCCCAGCCAAGATCTCCGTGCTGAGGTGACACTGACCTCTCTTTGCTGTCACCCTGCTAGGGGGGCCTGGATTTGCCATCCCAGAAATGGTGCCTGGGTGGTCCCAGCCAAACCAGCGTTTCCAAGTTTACAGGGATCCCTGGGAAAAATCCTCAGGGCTCCCCCCTCTCCCCATCCCTCCCTGCTGTCAGCACTCCTCGGCTGTGTGGAAACGGGGTGGCCTTGGGGGTAGCCAAGGAGAACAGACATCCCAAGGGGTGGGGCTTGGATTTGTTTGGGGTTTTTTTGCAGTTATTATTTTTTCATGCGGACTTTGGCTGAAAAAGCAAAACCCTTTTCTTCTGCCCTTTTAAAAATGGAGGGGTTGGAGGTGCCAAGCTGAGCTGGGACTGAGTAAAAGATTATTAAAAAAAAAAAACCAAATCAATGTGTTTTACATCCTCACCTCAGTGCTTGGCTTCCTTCCAGTGAATATTTTGCTTTGTGGCTTGCTGGAATAGTTTGTACTTATTTGTGGGGTGGTTTTTTTTTTTTGTAGCCTTTCATGTGCACAGACACCAAGTATTCCAGGACCAATATTTAGCCAGGATCCATGTGGAAGTGTGTGCTGCCACGGAGGAGAAATCTCACTGTTGGGACCCATCTGATCCTGCTGCTTTTTGGGATTTCTTGTTTTCATCCTCTTCTGCACGAGCCACCCTGTCCCTGCCCTTGGGTGACATCCCTTAATCTCTCACAGGGCATTGTGGCACCCAAGGTGGGATTGGGAAGGACAGCTTGAATTCCTTTGTGAATTAGGGGTGATAAATGCCATCAAAAAAGACCCCTGTGTATGGAAAAGAAAATATAAATACGTCCATGTGCTGCCTACAAGGACACAGTTGCACTTTGGGGTCTGGGTTTCCTGACTGCCCAGCTCATGCCACACGAACTCCAAGCACAAAAAGCCTTTCCAGCAGCTGATGGGATTGTCTGCCTCCCTCTTCATAGAGTCAGGTGTGTTTGCTGTTAAAAATCAGTTACCCAGAAACTTCACAGCTCCCAAACTTTTCTGGAGCTTTTTATGGCCTTGGCTCTCTCCTCAGGAGCTGAGGGCACCCATCTGAACCCCACAGCACGTCTCTCTCCTGACCATTTGAACAGTTACTCCCTTTTTCTGCCTGAAAACAAGTGTTGTATACTAATTCCAGGCTCCAGATTTACCTCTCCAAGGCCATACACCCACAGGAGCCTTGGCTAACCCCCAGAATTCGTGGAAGAGGTTCCAAAAGGTGCTTGCAAGATTTGATTTTTGTTTGGACTTGCAGGGAGAGGTTAAAGGCTTTGATCTACTGAGACAGATCCTTAAATCCATGGTACTGGAGCATGGGGGGAGCAGCCCTGACCTTCTGCAGCAGCAGGGAAGGCACATGGCACAGATCCTTTGGAAAATCCAGCCATGTCCTCCTGCTCCTGAGCACCTCATGGCACAGCAGAACAGCACCACGGCCTCCCTGACAAAAGCTGGATTTGGATTTTGGTGCCTGTGCTTGCACAAACGTCACTTCTTGTGGTGAAATCACAACCTGGAGCACCATTAGAGGTTCTCAAAATTGCAGTAACTGATGCAAAAAACCACACATTCCTCGGAGGGGGGAAAGTCACTCTGTGTGCTGCATCGTCTGACAGCTGTTAAATTCACCTCCTCAAAATGGTGTTTTTGGCTCTGCTGGTACCCAGAACCCAGACTGAGATGTCATTTACTTTTAAGTAAGAGCTTCTAATGGATGTGATGAATTTTCCTCCACGCAACCAGGCTTGTTTTAAAATAAACACTTGACATTGGGGCTCGGCAACCTATCAGGGAATTAATGCATCTGATGCACACACACAGAGACCCGTGATTTGGCGTCTTAAAATGTTTTCCCTCGAAGCTGGTTTGGATGGAATGACATGATTTATTTTTTAATGGCCCTAGACACCACAGCAGGGAGTTTTTTGGCTTTTTGTTTTGTTTTGTTTGGGGTTTTTTTTGTTTTTTGGGGGGGGGTTAATTTTTTTTTTCTGGTTTTTTTTTTTTTTTTTTTTTTTGTTTTTTTTGTTTTTTTTTTTTTGGGGTTTTTTTTGTTTTTTGGGGGGGGGTTAATTTTTTTTTTCTGGTTTTTTTTTTTTTTGTTTTTTTGTTTTTTTGGTTTTTTTTCTTCTTCTTCCTATAGCTGATGGGGAGAAAAGATCATTTGGGATAATTTACCCTCATGTTTCCAGATCCTGGGAAGGGGAAGGTGTTGGGTTTTAAGGCCTATTCCAAGTCAAATCATCCTGCAGACATCAGCCCTGACAAGTGATGCTCACACCCTCTGCACCCCATCACCCCACTTCCCCCCCTGGGAAAGAGTTTTTAGCCAAACTTCTGAGTGTCAAAACATTGTGGGGTGCAAGGAGGAGTCTCAGCCTCAGCTGGGGGCTGTGGATTCAAAAACATAAATCCCAAACCCCCGGTAGCTGCATGACATCTTTATTTTTACTGGCAAGAGAAGCAGTATACACAGCGACATTGCAGTGTCTTAGCTCGTTAAAAATATCTCAATAAATAAAACAAATAAGCAACATATACACTGGAACAGAAAATGAAAACAAAACAAAACAATAAAAAAAAATAAAAAAAGGAGGAAGGGGATGAGCGGTAGCAAATCATGGAGCAATAAGGGAAAGGTGGCAGAGTGTGGAGGGCAGTCTGTAATCCAGGCTGTACTTGAAACAAATCATGCAGGGAGCTGGGGGCATGGTGGGCTTTTCTCCTTCTTTTCCTACTTTTGCTGAGAGCCTTGGTCCAGTTTTGCCATGAATGTACAAGAAATCAGGTTTGGAATTAAAAAAATAAAAAAAAATAATAATACAGTTTAGGGCAAGTAAAACTCAAACCCAAAGATGCCTCATAAATGTGTTCCTGAATTAAGGCTGTTTCCAGAAAAAAAAAAAAATAGTGATAAAACACCAAAACCACAGACAGACAGACACAGAATCCCAACAACAATGAAGAACCAGGAATGTTGCTTCTCCTTCTCTCTTTGGTCAGTCACTTTGGGGGGGGGAGACATTGCAAAGTCTCAGCCCCTTCTCTTTGGTGCTGTTTTGCTGCTCAGTCTAAAATGCTCCGCCAGAGTTCAGAGCGAGGGAGGTCAAGAGGGGTCTTTTGGACCAGTTTTCTTGAGGTTTTTAAGGTTTCAGAAGCTACAAACTTGGATATATCCCAATTCCACTTCAGTCGCAGACACTGGACAGTCTGGAGAGAAGGAAAAAAAAAAAAAGAAAAGAAGAAAGATAAATACACCGAATGCAGGACATCTTTCTGAGATAGGTTGTATAGGAAAGGGCTTTTTCCCTCCAAATCCAAGCCGTGGCTCATCACCTTATGCTGAATCCTGCCCCTGGTTCCAGCAGCGTGGAGTTAATCCAGGCACTGGGCAAGATCCAGTGTGCCAGGAGCAAGTGGAAGCACAATTCCTTAGACTGTTGGATGGAGAGCCTAAATTCAGAGTCTGATAATGTCACAGCCTGGTTTGCACTGGAGTTTAAAGTGGTAAATTCACAGGCAGAAGCAATGCAGCCCTGAAAACATCACTGAATCCCAGAAAATGGTTTGTGTTGGAAAGGACCTTAAAGCTCACCTCACTCCTCCCCCCTGCCATGGGCAGGGACACCTTCCACTATCCCAGGTTTCTCCAGCCTGGTGTGGAACACTTCCAGGAACAGGGTAAATTTCATGGGACACACTCCATGACCCAGCAGTGCCCACAGGATCCCCCGTCCTGCTCGGGGCAGGGATGGCTCTGCAGGCAAGGTGCAGTTCCTGCCTTCAGCAAAGCCACCTCAGCTCAGATATCAAAAAGCAGATATAATTATTTCCTCCCACCGAGGAAAGCTTCCATTTAGCTGATTTCCTTTCCTTTCCCTCTCCAAGTTATTAATTATCTAATTACAACCACATTCTGCAGACAAGCTTGGGGACTTGTCAGGCTGCCCAGGACCACTTAGGAAAGCTCCACCTCTCCCGGTGGTTTGGGGATGCCCACGTCTGACAGATGACAGGCTGACCCTTTCCCCATCCAGGGAGGGCTCCAGGAAAGGAAAATAAAATCCAGGGAGGAGGAATATACCACAGAGCAATTTGCTGATTTTCTTTTTTTTTTTTTTTTTTCCCAGTGAGTAGAAGAAAGGGGTGGAGGATGGTCACATGAGGTTTTGCCGTGCCCTGCTCTTCTCTGAATGTGGCTGACATGAAAACGAGGTAAAACCAGATAAAAAGCTGGTCTAGTTCCAGGGATTTTTTTTTAAATCCCACCCAAGAGCAGAGAGCTCAGCACAAAGCTGCTCCCAGGGCAGAGCTGACGTCTTTAACCCTGGCTGAGACCCCCTGCTCTGGCTGCTGCTGCCCTGAGGCCTCTCCTTCCCACTGGTTCTCTCTGGTTTCCAGCTCCAGCTGGAGAGCTGGGAATTTCACAGCAGTTCTGTGCTAGAGGCTGATTTTCTTCCCTGTCATGGTGAGGCGATGGTGATCGCCTGCCCTGTGCATCGTAGATTTCCTGGAGCTCTGGAGTGGCCCTGCCACATTCCACCTCATGCTAGTTCCATGGAACTGGGTTGGCTTTGAGGAGCCTTTTCAACCCAAACCGTGCTGTGATTCTGTGAAATCAGGTTCTGAAGTCAGGCTCTGAAATCAGGCTCTGAAGTCAGGCTCTGAAATCAGGCTCTGAAGTCAGGCTCTGAAATCAGGCTCTGAAGTCAGGCTCTGAAATCAGACTCTGAAGTCAGGCTCTGAAGTCAGGCTCTGAAATCAAGCTCCAAATCCGGCTTGTGATCCTCATGTCAGCAACCCGCGCCCTGCTTGCTGCACTTTGGGGGAAGAAATGGCTGAGGAAGAGGGAAAATGCCCCAAAAACCTCTGTGGGCCATCCAAGCTAGCCTTGCACACTTCCAGGGATGGGGAACTGCTCTCTCCTGGGCTTTCTGGGGGATTTCCGAGCACAGAACGCAGCTGTGATGTGTTGCCACAGTGCAGACCCAGCGCAGCTTCTGAGGCCTTGCTGATCCACTTTTCCCAGCTTTGGAAGCATTTCTCAGCCCCACCAGGAGCATTCCCCATGGATATCACAGGAGCAGAGAGTTGCTGGCCTGATGGAAGGTGGCAGCAAGAGCACGGCCCTGGTTGCAGGAAATTTCGCAACAGGTCCCCCAGACCTTTGCTTATATAGGATTGGGATGGGTTTGGTTACAAAAGGATTGAAATCATTTCCATGACATGGCTGAGAGTGCAAATGAAATGTGAAATGCAGCAAAACTGTTGGAGTTTGTTTGGGTTTTTGGGTTTTGGTGAGTTTTGCTCTTTTGTTTTGGGTTTTTTGGTGGTTTTTTGTTTTGTTTTGTTTTTGTTTCAAAGGTAGCTTTTCCAATTTCTTTTAAAATGTAGAAAAAAGGCTCTGCCCCTAGGGCCTTTTTTGTTTTCTCACCCTACATCCCAGGTACATTTTAGGGTGAATGGGGAAGGAGAAATCCCATGTGGAGTTGCTTCTTCTTGGAGGTGAGCCCTGAACAAGATGGGACAGAACAAACACATCAAGGTGAGGAAAATGTGGCATTCATAGAATAAATCTGAGAATGGTTTGGGTTGGGAGGGATCATAAAGTTCATCCTGTTCCACCCCTGCCATGGGCATGGACACCTTCCACTATCCCAGGTTGCTCCAAGCCTCATCCTTAAACACTTCCAGGGATCCAAGGGCAGCCACAGCTTCTCTGGGCACCCTGTGCCAGGGCCTCACCACACCCAGAGTCTGGAATTTTCTTCCTCACTGAATCTGTCCTCTTTTTAGTGCAAAAAATTATTCTCGAATACTCCCACCAGTATCTTCAAGAAATACTCTGTTACAGCCCAAAAGGCAATGCTCCTGCTTTAGAAAATCACTAAAATCCCATTCCTGAGCTCAGGGGCCATCATTCCCAGCTGTTTTGGGAATAACTCCTCTAAAAAGCCCTATGGAATGGATTAATCCAAATATCAACAGTCAGGTTTGGACACTTTGCCTCCCAGAGCCCCATGGGACGTGATCCACTCAAAAACCTCCCAAAACTTTCACTGCTTGAGCTGAAATTTTTCCATGCCCAATGGTGATTTCTCTTTCTTGCCATTGTTTTTGGCTTCCAGCTGTTTCAGGGTATGGGGAGAGAGGGAACCAGCTGTGCTCCAAACTTGCTGGTGGCATCCTCATGACTGGGAGGATCACTGCTGAAGGGATGTTCCCAAACTATTTCATGGAGATCTCAGCTGTACCTGAGCCAAAATTGATGGCAGCCACTTCACAGAGTGGTTTGGGCTGGAAGGGACCTTACAGCTCATCCCATTCCATGGGCATGGACATCTTCCATTAGACCAGGTTGCTCAGAGCCCTGTCCAATCTTGTTTAAATGGCTCAAATTCATTTAAATTTAAGCTTGCTTAATTTAAATATTAGCCTGTTTTAATTTCAGCCTGTCCTTGCTTAAATGTAAAACCTTTTCATGATTTGGGTGGTGGAAAAAAAATTAAAAAAAAAAAAAAATGGGCACCTTGACACAGCAGAACTCCCTTGATTTTCTGGGGTGTTTCCCACCACGGAAGGCTAAACCCAGCAGAAATCCCTTGATTTCCATGAACCAGGAAAGGAGGGAGCCCTGGAAAAGGCAGCAGGACCAGACTGCAAGGCTTCAGAGGGGAGGAAGAGAAAGGAATTCAGATAATTGTGTCCATGCGAGGGGGTGGAGAGAGGGCCCAAATCAGATCTGATGCTGCGGGTAGGGACAGACTGAAACCAGATCCCCTGGCTCGGGCTGTGCTGCCTCTGCTGATACAAACCCTTATCAGCCCTCCTCTCTTGAAGTCCCCCAGATGAAGGGAAAGCCACAATTATGTGCATCTCACAACTGGAAAACCATCTCAAAACACATCCCTGGCAGAGGATCATTCCTGAGCTGCAGGGCCCCATCGAACCCTTCCTCAGCCTGGGAGAAGCCTCTCCTGGTTCACCCCAGCCTTTTCAGAGCTTGGGGGATTTATCTGCCCGTGGCTGGCAGGAGGTGAAACGCCCTCCCCCGTATCCTGCACTTCCCCAGCTGTTATCAGGAGCAGTTTGATGGGTATGTGGCATGAGGAAATGGAGATTGAAGCCTTTTCTCCTCCCCCTGAGGCTGTTTCTCCCTCTCCAGACCCTGTTGTGCATCACTGAGGAAGGCCCATGGATTGCTGACAGAGGATCCTAAAGAGATGATGCCACAAGAAGAAGGCAAGGGGAGAGCCCTGTTCCTTCCTGCCTGGGTCTGCTCCCAGCCATTGGAGCAAGAGTGGGCATGGCCACGAGGCTGGGGACTGGACAAAAAGCTCCACTTGTGAGTGCTCCTCACATATATTGCCAGAAATAACTCTGTAATTTTGCTTTAAATATTTTCTTTTCCCTTCACACAGCTGCAGAAAGGGTTATTGGTGTCCACAGAATCACAGAATGGTTTGGGTTGGAAGGGACCTTAAGGCTCATCCAGTTCCATCCTCTGCCATGGGCAGGGACACCTTCCACTGTCCCAGGTCGCTCCAAGCCCCGTCCAACCTGGCCTTGAAAGGAAAGGACCCCTCGAGAAGAAGGAGAGGGATGCTCACCAAGGAGAGGAATTCAACGGCTTCTACTTGTGGGCTCAACAACTTCCCATGGGAAAACTTGTCCTTTGGGGCCCAAAACACCTGGAAAGAGCCAATTCTTCAACATTTCAGGTGGTAGTCAAGCTAAAATCAGTCTTGTGGGGCTGTGCTCACCACAGGGAGGAGAAGGGAACACTGAAAAGCGAAGCAGTTTTGCTGCTGGGATGCTCAGAGTTGCTCTGTTAGGTTCTGCCTCCCTGCAGCAAAATTTGGGCAGTCAGGAATGTTTGCCCCCAGGTGCCATGTCCCTCCTTCACCAGGAAATTCAAACAAATATAAAACCAGCTTTAAACTAACATTTAAAAAAAAAAAAAAAAAAGCTCTAAACAGCAAAGGCACATTTCCCCCAGCCCTGCACTCCTCCACAGCCTGAGCAGGGCTGGTGGCAGCTGGAGGAGGAGGAGGAGGAGGAGGAACAAACACTGAGGGATGCCGGTGGCATCTCCCAAGCCTGGGATGGGGGCAAAGAGGGACAGGAGGTGGCCCCTGCCAGCCCTCCTGGCTAGCAGAGCTCGTCATCGCTTTCTTTGGCTCAAATCCACTCCCCCACACAAGCCACAGGAGAAAGGTGTGGAGCAAAGCGAGGGAAAGGCAGGGAATGAGGAGTTCTAGTGCAGCTCCAGGGAAACACGCAGGGCTGGGGAGGGGATCTTGCACAGACACAGCTGTGTCCCTAGAAAGCAGCTCTGAGGCTCACACCAAGGGAGAGAGCAGCCACATCCCACCTTCCTCTGCCTCCTGAGTCCCACATCCTACAGCCTTCTCAGATCCAAACGGGCTCCAGCTGCCACAGCACCGGCAATTCTGGGCAGGCACTGCCTGAAATGCACATCCAAAACGGGGCCAAAGCAGCGGGAATGGATGGAAATCAGGGAAGAGGGGTGGAGTTGTCACAGGTGGCCCATCCCCTTCTGCTGAGGTGCTCGCAATGACAGATCCCACCCACCCTGAACAGACACAACTCGCAGCCCGAGGGAAAATTTAATTTAATTTAATTTAGGACAAAGCTGGCAGTCACTGGGACGTGGTCTCTGGTCCCCGTCTGCCTCTGCAGGGATAAACACAACTGAGATTTGAAGCGGGCTGTGAGAACACGCTCCTGCCTCCACCCCGTTTTAGGAGAGCAGATACTATTGGCCAAAGGGAAACCTTTCCTCCTCCCACTCGGCGCTCCTGCCAAAATAATACAAATTCTAGGAAAGACACCTTCTCTAAAAATAAACATATACATCTGTGGCTTTCTTCTTTTTCCAAGGGAACTCTGTTGGTCTGGCCCGCTCAGCCAGCAGCTCCTCTGCTCTCAGTTTTCCTGTGTGCAGCTGCAGTTCCCAAACTTCAGCGGCGACAGCATTCCCCGTGGGATGCTTGCTCCAGGATTTTCCTACCCCACGGGTGAGACTTTTCCTACTCGTTTCCCCGCTTTACCTGTCCTTGCATAGATTAAATATTTTGGGAGCGAGTCTGGCTGTACCTGCGGCTGAGCACAAGGAGGAGCAGCCTCAGGTTTTTTTCATCAGTGCAGCACAAAGACTCTGTAGTAACCTCTGCTCCTAGGAGTAAATCAGGGGAAGGATGACAACCATCCATTATGACTGACTCAGCTCCGTGGATTAATGCCAGTGGAATTAATAACAACAACCCCCCCCACCCCGGTTTTAAAAGCATCTAGGGTTTAAACTCCTTCTTTCAAATAAAAGAATAACGGAAAAACAAAACAAAACAAAAAATTGGGGCCACCCACTAAAAAGCAGAGACATAAACCCCACAGAATTCTGCAGGCTTCTGGGAACAATCCAGGGGACAGGTACAAGTGCCCGGGAACTCGGGGTGCTTTTTCATGTCCCTGACAAATAGCAGCTGAGACACCTGCGGGCCAGATGTGCACAGCTGTACGTGTGCTGCTGCCCATCAATCCTCGGCTCCCACCCCGCTCCAGATGCTGGCCCTCACAAACACAGCTTGGAAGGCCGGGCTGGAGCCAGGGAACTGCAAGCCCAGGCATTTCCCTCTTCCCAGGAGTCTCCTCCGCACGCAAAGCTGAGCCCTCAGCATCCCCCTGGCCTGCAGGATGCACATTTGGGGCAGAGACCCTCAGGGGAAATTTGGGGAGAGACACTGGCATCCCCTAGCTGTGAATTTTTAATGCCCCTGCATTGAGTGACCTGGGGGTGGGGGGGTGGGTACCACCCCCTCTTCGTTTCAGGCCCAAAAACCCATCAACACCTCCCTTGGAATTGGTGTATTCTGGTGTTTATCCACAGTTTTGCCATCTCTCCATGGGTACACGTCAAGGATTTTAGTATTTTCCTGCAAAAAATATGGCACTTGTGCCTACAACTCCGGGAAACAAAATCTTGCCTGTCCTGAGTTATCCTTGGAGATGACTGTTGGAAAAAGACCCATTTTCTTGGCATTTGGAGCAGGAATGAAGCTGTGTTTGCTTCTCAAAACTGCCAAAGGTTCTGGGGCAGCTTCCCTGAAGCATGGACAGATTTAATCCTGCTTTTGCACTCATGGATCCTCACAGGGCACCACAAAAAGCCCTCAGTGGGGAGAAGCCAGGAAGATTCCCCATCTCCTTGCCCACTGTGCTCAGCACCCAGGTTCTGGACTCCCGTCCCAGGTGACATTCCCAGATGTCTGCAGGAGAAAGGATGCTACTCTGGCATCTTCCCCCCACTATAAGGCATATCCTGAAGGTCCTTGAATTACTCAGTCCCGATTCCCTGGCCCTATCCTCAAGGTTTCCCATATGGCAGGTGCTGTTCCTTGTTCCTCCATAACCACCAAGGCTCTGAGCAACGGAGGCGATTCACTCCCAGGACTTTGGGAAGGGATTGTACCCGGCCAGGTCTCCATCTGGGATTAATCAGCACGTCTTCCTTGAAGTCAAGGGGCCAAATTCTCACTTGGAATAAACGGGCTTAACCCTGCTGCAGTCAATAAAGGCCCTCTGATCTTTCTTTTACGGCAAGGATCGCTCAGCTCTTTAAAATACCTGGGGTTATGGGGTGTTGCCCTCGTGAAGAGGGAGATATATTTTTATGTGACAACAATCCAGCCGGGGGAGGAAGGAGCCCTTGGCATGGAGTGAGCCACTCTGGATTTTGTGGGGTGAGTCATCGGGGTTGGCAGTTTTGGCACCCTGGGAATAGTGACAGTGACTTGGGAATTCAATAGGTGTGATAGGTCTGGCTTGCTCTGCATTCCTTATCTCCTCCTGCCCCGGGGCTTTTCCTCTCCCTGTCCCTTGGCCTGGCAGCTACATCAGCCCGGCACAAAATCCACCCTGGGTCCCACATCACTCCTCGGTCCCACGTTTCTTCCAGCCTTTAATGCAAGTACCACACAGTACAGTTGTTTTCCTAAATTTTACAGCTGCTGCCTTCCATGCCTACAATCACAATCCATGCTGCCTTGCCCATGCCTACAATCACAGAACATCCCGTTTAAACCAGGTTTAAAACTCTTAAACTAGGCTTCTTAAACCAAGCCCTCTGGATTTCAGCCCCAGCCCTCAAGAGCCCGTTCCCTGCCCTGGTGTTTATAATCAGCTCTATCCTTCTCTTTCCCCTTCCTCCTCCTCTCCTTGCCAGCCTCTTCCCAAGGGCTTCCTGGGGGTGCCCAACTCCTTGGGACCTCTTTTGCAGGGCCAGGGGGTTGGACTTGTTGCAGGCAACAGCAGAGTGTCTGTGAATCTGCCCGGGGGCTGCTCAGGGGATATTTTATCTTTATTTCTGTGGGTTTGGACGCTGCCATCCTCCTCCAGCGGCACGGTCAGTGCATACCCCCGCTCCCCCTCCGGGCTCTGAGCATCCATGAATCATTTTCCCAGGACACCCAGAAGCAGCATCACTGCCTCGAGCTCGGCCTGAGGCTGGCCAGCTGCTTTATGGGCTTCCCTGAAATTGCTCCGCGGGTCGTGCCGGGCAGGCAAATCACGGGGAGCGGGACAGGGAGCCAGATCTTACTCACAACCTCTTCAGTTTCCAGCCTGGATAGCGCCAGGAGCTTCCCGACCCTCTGCTCTGCTCCAAAAGCCTCCACTGCCATAGACGAACACCCCGAGGGGTTTAATTCCCCGTGCAATGACTGACTAATGATTTCTAAAATCTTGTTTTATTCTGCTTGCTCTCTGTGCCGCTGCCCCGTGTTCCTTTCCTATCAATAAATAATCCCCTTCAGAGCTCCCGTGTCACCTTTTCATCGCACCTCTGGATTTTATGGCTTCACGAGAGGTAAAACAAAGTTATCGCTTCCCTCCTTGCTGTTTTTCAAAGGTGAAACCAAGTGCCCCGCTCCAGGAAGTTCCAATTTTCGGAGGAAGAGGCGCTCAGAGATGGAACCTCTCTGCCCGAGGAGCAAACACGTCGGCTTGCCTGTGTTAAACGGAGGATGTAATCACAGGTTTAATATTTTAATATTTAAGTGCGTGCTGCTGGCCCCGCTGGCCGGGCTGGGGTTTAGCACTTGCTCTGCTGACTCAGAGCAGCCCAGCCAGCGACTCCCAGGGACATGATTTGTGAGCGGCGTGCACTCAGCAACCCAGGGAAAAAAAGCCCTGGAAAATCGGTTTCCACGGTCTTTTCCAGCCTGTCATGCTGCAGAAGGGCAGATGTGTGTTTTCCTATCCGCAGTTGTCAGGTTTTTGGGGTTTGGGTGATTAAACGAACGGGTTAAGTGGACGCTTTCAGGCGAGTGAGTGTGGCTGACTCAGCTCGGCAGCAGCTGGCTGGTCTTGTTTAGGTTTGCCAGCTGCAAAAGCTGGACTTGTTTGAACCTCGGCGAGTGACCCCTGCGAGGTTCCCGCTGGGATAATAACCTGTGGCACTGATGCAATCCCCGCTCTGGGGGCGAGCTGGAGGAGCTCTCCGCAGCATCTGCTCCTAACAAAGGCTCCCTGCTCGGATTTTGGCAGTGCCGCTCCTCCCTGGGTTCCACAACGGGCAGAGCTGGTGCTCCCGCGAGTCAGGGGCTCCCTCCAAAGTTGCTTCTCTGCTCGGGTTTGCAGCTCAGGGAATCTCAAAATGGTTTGGGTTGGGAGGGACCTCTAAAGGTCCTCTGATCCAACGCCTTCCTCTAGACCAGGCTGTTCCAAGCCCCATCCAAGCTGGGCCTTGGATGTTTCCAGGGGTGAAGGGAACCTCTGGTTGAAGCTGAACAGCTTTTCTGCCCTGTACAAGTGAGTTTTACACAGGTTTTTTATTTGCAGTACAAGATGTTTAAGTTTCGTATTCTCCAGGTTAAACCAGCATGTGATATTTGTGAAGGGAGGGAGGCTGGGTGTTACACTTGGTGACTGAAATGAAGGTTTAGAGCCTTGTTAGGGAATCAGACTGAATGCAGGGAGAGACTAGGGAAGCTTGGATCTGTCTTTGTCTGGAGAAATGTGTTCGTGCTTCTGCACACAACACACAGCATTATCTGTGATCCCAGATTCAGTCAAATATCTGGGTGTGGAGGATGTCTGGGGTGACTTAAGAACTTTTCACTCCTCTGTGTGCTTTTAACCCATTAAAAATGCTTTGGTTTTTCTTTTGAAATTTCTGGCGTCGTTCTTACACAGGCACAGATGGGCCTCATCATGCCATAAAATCACAGAATGATTTGGGCTGGAAGGGACCTTAAACCTCATCTTGTTCTACCCCCTGCCATGGGCAGGGACGCTCTGCTATCCCTGGCTGCTCCAAGCCCCATCCAACCTGGCCTTGGACACTTCCAGGAATGGGGAAGATCTGTATGTCTACGTGCACTGCACATTTCACCCCTAACACAGCACTTCCCCATCAGCAAATATCGTATGCACAGACATTCCGATTAAAGGCTCCCTAAAAGCAGCAACGATTGAAATCAACACCAATAAATGAGACAATCTTCCCTGAAGTTGGCAGAAGAAATGCAAATGCTGGGCCACACTTCCCTCCTGGAAGTGCACGGATGCACCCGACGGGAAACTTAACCTGACATCCCACACGGTTTGGCTGAACAAAGTGATCTCTGCCCTCTCCATACTTATTTATATTTTCAGTTGACTGCATAATCTGGCCCTCTAGAAAGTCCCTTCAGGAGGTCACACAGCTGAAATAATAGCTAATGAATTTGTAAAAAATTATTTCAGACTTATTAAATGCTTTCTTCCTTCCCTTCCAAGTGTTTTCATGCTGCTCCCAAACTAGGTAGGGCTGGAATAAGGAGGCTGGCAGGACTGTGCCAGCTCCAGAGACTTAAGGAGAACTGCTGGCATTGCTTTTCCTTCCAGTGACATCCTCATTCTGCTCCCACTCCTCACTTGGCTCTTCCACCTCTGCTTTTGGGATGGCCTTAAGTCCAGGGGATGAGGCTCTTGGACTTCTCCAGTATTGCACCATCCAAATGATTTCCCTCTCTGCTCCATTAATCCTGGATTGGATTGGCTTGGAAGGGACCTTCAAGATTTTGTGCTTATTCCTTCCAGTGCCTGGTTACACAAGCCAGGCCTTGACTGCAGCAATTGGTGAATTGTATCTGCTCTGAAAAGGGGATCTGCTCCCCTTTTCCATGGGTGCCAACATCCTCCTGTGTGCACGGGCTGGGCACGAAGGGCTTAATTTTTGGGGACTCCCTGCCTGGCCCCCTGATGAGACCCAGCCAAGTCATCATGTTGGGTGAGCAAGGGAATACCTGTGGGATTTTCCTTCCCAGGAAAAGGAGCTGAGGCCTAGTGCAGGGACCAGACTTGGAGACAGCCCAGGACATGTGGGGACAGCTCTGCACCAACCTGTGCCATCACTGGGACCTGAGCTGTGCATCCCAAACTTGACAGTGCTGCTTCATCTGTACTTGTTCTGCTCTTGTGTGTTAGGGATTTTAGTTTTTCCAAGAGACTCAAGAAGTAACTAAGTGATAAAGGCTGCTGGATATGAGTTTAGGCTGGAATTCTCAAAAGGATCACGAAAACTTGGTGTCTTTCAACAAACTCCCAGGTCTGGAGGAGCCCTAAATTTCTTTGGCTTCAGTCTGCTCATCATCAAGCCCAACAGATTATTAACTTAATTAATCAGTTAATGTAGTATTTTTAACAGGGTAAATTTCCAGCCTTTGGCTTTTAGGTGGAAGAGCTTGAGCATATTAATGTTTGAGTACTAAACTAGCAAAAAGGAGCTTTAAATACATTTTCTGGAATCCTGTCTCAGTTCGTGTCTGATTAGGGCTGGAAATTGCCTTGGAATGGGGAGGAACTGGAGGAAAATTACTCCAAGAGGTATTTGGGCCTGAATTATCCATCAGCACTACTCAGGCGGTTTTTCCTGCCCTGAGTTTTACATCTGTGTGCTGACCAGAACGGTGACTTTTATTTATATTTAAAGAATCCCCATCTCTACAAAAACCTCTGGTGGTTTGTGAACCACAGCTCTGACGATTTAAATCATGCCTAAATATTTAACGTGAGCCTGATTTATGTTGGAATTGCTTGCTCATCAGCTTTCCCCTAATCAGTGGGGTTGTTGGGACTCTCCAGCCCCCCCGGTCACTTTGCAGGATCCTGCTCGAACCGGAGGCCTTGGGATGGCTCCAGCCCAAGTGACCTCCTCAGGATCCTGGTGCAGAATTCTCCTGGTGGTACCCTGAGATCAGCAGATGCTGGCCTTTCTCTCAACTCCCACTCAGTGCCTCAAATCCCAGGGAAAGCTCTCCTTCCGCTGCTACACCCTCTGCTTTGAAGACAAAAGATGATTCAACAAGATATTTGAAGTGGGGGGGGGTGGGGAGGAGAGGGAGGTTGGATGGTTCAGCTGCCTTCCAAAACTCACAGGGCTTTCCAAAGCTGGAATTAGAACATTTCCAAAGCTGGAATCAGGACATTTTCATGCACAGCCTGCCCTCTCCAGAGCTGCCCTGGCACTGATGCATGGCAAGACCCGTAGCGAAGCTAACTCTCCTGTGTGCAATTCTTCTCCCAGCCCTTCCCCAACTAGGCTAAGGTGTCCTTTGCCTCCCAAAAGCCCACAAAAAGCGTGCATAAATTATCTGGGATACTGATGAGCCTGTGCAACTCCAAGGAGAGTCTGGGTGCACCAAGTGGGTTGCTTGTGGAACCAGAGTCCCACAGCTATTGGTTTGAGCTGTATTTTATTTTATTCACGACACAGCCTCTCTCTGCTTCTTTGGGAAGTTATTCCCTCTCTTTGCTGCCTGGAGCAGATCCCAGAGAGCAGCACAGCCTGCTCTCTTCATAATCTGCCCCACTAATACCTCGTTTTTATTTCCTCCTCCCTCCTTAGGTCACTTGTTTTGGGTCACTTTATTCTCAATGCTGACCTCGTGAGAGGGTTTTCCTGCTTTGTTGCTTCTGTGACTCAGGAGGGATGTTTTGCTCTCATTTAGTAGTTTTTCTGGCCAGAATATAAGAGGTTAAACACTTCAGAGAAGCTTATTCTGTATTTACAGCCGAGGTAGGTTTCTAAATCAACAGTAGGTTGTGTATTGGAGTGACTCACAGAGCTGCTTAACCTTTTTCCTTCCGTTTTTGTCCCTCTCCAAATCTGAGACGCAGCAACATCTGCAATTCAGATCTCTGAAATGAGAAGCTGTGAAAGGAATAAAAAGGGCTCAGTGTAAATCCAGCCTGGTGGTATGTGAATCCCTTCTCCCTGCCAGCAAGGTCCTGCCTGCTGGGGAGGTGGCAAGGTGGGCACTGCAAATGTTAACATTTGCTCGTTGGAGGGGAAACTGAGGCACCATCCAGCAGCCAAAATTGCAGGGCAAGGTGGTTTAAGGGCACGGTGGAGATGAGCCCAGGGTGGTCTGTGGGTGCAAGGAGGGCAAAACCCACCGCTGCCATCCCATCAAATGGTCCATCACATCATAGGTGTCATCCTCTCAGTTAGCCCAGAGGCTCTGGTGGGAAGTGTCCCCACGATGGGAATCAGCTGGAAAGAGCCCCAGCATCCCGTGTATCTTTGCTGCCTGCCAAAACCAGTGGGAGACAGGCTGGGGGTGAACAGAGCATATGGGAGCAAGCTGGGGGTTCCTTCCTCACAACCTGCTGTGCTCCAAACCCCCTTTTTTCGGTGTGGATTACAGACCCCCTTTCTTCCTTTAGCAGCAAAGCAGGCCTGAGACTTTTCAATGCCCAAATCTCAACCAAACCCCTGCATTTCCCCTACCCAGTAGCATTTGGCTACTCTCTTCCAAGGAACCCGTGGAATCTCTTGGATTTAGGGGTTTGTCACTCTCCTCTCCCTGCCCCAGGATCCTCAGGATGGTCCTGCCAGCTCTCCTGTGCAGTTTTTGGGGGTCTCAGCTGGGTCTAGGCCTGTGCTGAGGTGAAAATCTCTCTGGGGTCCACCTGCTTTTCATGCACCCCAATATTTGGATTTTTAAGGAATCCAGTCCCTCAGGGAAGGGCAGATGCCTTCTGTGGGTACCAGCAGCTCTGGAAGGTGCTTGTCCTGCAGGATTAGGGCTGACTTGGGAGGCCTGAGATATTTTTCTTTACTTGTGTTTAGGCCATAAATTGCCTTGCCAGCTTTGTGCAGATTTTCCCTCATGAATGGACTGCTCTGCCCAACCCTCTTGGAGTCATCTTTTAAAATTTGTGTTGTTTGTTGAAGTGGCTGTTGATAAAGGAATGGAGTAGACCTGTGCTTTTTGTCTTTGGAGCTAATTTAAAATCTCCTATGAAGAGGAGGACAGGACAGGGTTAATCACATATTCAGGAAACATAGCAGAGAAATTAGATTTTTTTTTTTAAGAGTTTTTCTATCAGAAAGGCAGCTGTGACTGCAAAGTGGAAGCACCTCTGGTGCCACAGTCTGACCTTAAATTAAATAACCCGTGAGTCTGCTCTCCTGATGATCACTGGTGTGGGATGTGCCCTGTGCAAAATTTGATTCCTCCTTTTCTTGGGCAGTGAGACAGCTCCTGGCTGCTCCCAGATATTCCATGTGCTCCTGGTTAGACTCACAGGAGGTGTTCCCCTTGGATGCATCCCCAACCCCACCTTATCCTTTATTTAATGCACTTTACCCTGCCCTCTAGTGCCAGCAGGTGCTGAGTCAGCAGCTCCTGTGGTTTCCCACCTTTTCCGTCTCCCAGCCTGGGAATCTGCTGGGGCTGCCAGGGTGGGGAGAGGTGAAGAAATCTGGCCAGAAATGTTTGTGCACGGCAGGGATGTGTGGGGAACGGGTACCTCAGTGCAGCTTTGGAGTGAGCTCGGTTGCTTTTGGAAGGACCTTTTGGAGATGTTTGCAAGGAAAACGAGCTTTGTGAGGGAAATGGGAATACACGTGGCAGGCTGTGGAAAGGGAGGCTTTGGAGTCCAGGAGGTTGTTTCAGTGATGAGCTTAAAATGAAATCTTCAGGCCTGTGAAGTGCTTGGAGATGTAGGGGATGGGGTAACACCTCGAGATAGATCTCTTGCTTTTCTTGTGAAGGAAAGGGGGGATAATTTTCTGTTCAGGAGGACAACTGAGAGCCTTTTGTCACCCTCTCTGCTGGGAGGACAGGCTCCCCCAGACACAGCCTGGGGTCTGCAGGCACGTCAGTGCTCCCCAAACCTCCTCCAAGCCTATCACACCGCACTCCCTCCTTCTGCTGAGAACCTCCCATTATTTTGAAGACCCCAGCAGACCAAGGCTTTAGAATTTGGAGTGCAAGACCACCCCCCCGGGGCTGGCTGCTGGGCTGGGTGTCCCTCCAGCCGGGCAGGACGGGACCCGCCACAGCTTTTGCACAATTTCCTGGGTTATTTCAAGCTGTCGGGAAGGTCCAGCCGTGCATGGGAGGGGCAGGCAGGGCTTTGGTACATGAGCAAAAATGGAAAAACTGCCTTGGATAAGTCTCCTCCTCCCTCTGTCCCCTCGCCTTGGATCCTTGGAAACTGGGGAAAGGCAGGGGACCAGAACAACACCCCGAGCCTGTGAGGTGACCCCTGGTTCTGCTGTGCTAACGCCGGCGGAGCTGTTAGGGTGGGTTTGTTTCTTTAAGGTGTCTCCCAGAGGGAGGATCAGCCAAATGCGATGTGGCAGCTCTGGTAACTCCTCTTGGCTTTCAGCACAGCCCTCGCTGATCACACAACTTGCTAGTGAAGAAGGTACAGCTGTCCAGGCCTTGGCAGGCATCCCCACCCTCCACTCACTGCCAAATCCTCGCTTGCTTTTTTATAAAAATTCTTAAGTTTCCTAAGAGAATGGAAATGGAGCAGCCTCATCTGCCTCCCAGCCTCGTCCAATGCCTCCTGGACCTGCTGGAGTAAAGCCTGGTGTCCCTGCATCCCTTCGTGGTGCTGGGATGTTGGCAGCCAGGGGGAGGGAGAGCCCAAATTTCAGGGCTCCTGTCCTGCTCTGAGGGGCTGGGGGGGGACCACAGTTGAGGGTTGGGGTCCCAGCAGAGCCTGTACAGGGCTGGAGCTGTGACTGGGGATGGTTTGACATTCCTGGCTGGGGCATTCCCAGCTCATGTGACCCCTGGGAGAAGGTAACCAGCTGGAAGCAAGGTCTCCACTGGGCCAATGACCCTCCGGAGTTCTTCCCTGGTTGTGCCATGGCTGCAGGGCTGGAAGTGCCTCATTACCCCTGTTTGCACCTCAGTGGAGCAGCTCCAAACACTCAAGTCCCAAATTGTCCCAGCAGCCAGACCCCCTGAAAAGCTTTAGGCATTGATTCCTGGCCTGGGCTCCCAGTGACAGCTCCAGGAAACCTTCATCTCCTCCTCTGCCTCTTTCAGAAATGACACAAACCCTCCTGGTTTTGGAATATTTTAGCCCTGTGTGCACTTTTAAAGATGTGCCTGAGCTACAGAGGAGCTGCAAGGCAGCCTGAGCAGTGCAGTGAATGAGTAATTCAAGGGGGGAGCCTACGGGTTTCCTCTCCAGAAAGAGCTTTTTTTGATCTTCAAACAACACAAATGTGACCGTAGCTGTGTGAGAGGCTGTGCAGTAGCATTTCAGCGAAAGATTAAGGAAAAACAGCATAAGGGACAAAAATACATTTCACAGCTGGTGGAATGATGACATTAGGAAATAGGTCTGAATGCACTCTAAACAGGAGGTTTATTTTCTGGAGGAGCAGGGACGAGTGGGCAGATCTAAGAATTGTCCTTGGGACTTGTACATGTACCTCAGACATTGCAGTGAGCATGAAAATTGATAATAAAATTAATAACAAAACCTTGATAATTGCAGCAGAAAATGAGCCAGTGATGCATATATGAGAACAATAAACCAGTATAAAAAAGGGGGAATAGATTTGCAGACTGCTGTATTTAAGGCCAGGCATTTTTCTTTCTGATTCTGACATGATTATCCTGAAAAATCATGTGATTCCATGAATTGATTCTGACATTATTAGCCTGAAAATGCTTACGATTCCATGAATATGTACAGCTAAAGAATAGCTACAATTTTCAAAGCTGTGTCTGTTTCCCTCGGCAACTTTAAAATATTTACCTTTTCCCACTCATTGAGAGTGAAAGTATTTGCCTGGTTTACAAAATAACAGCGCTTAGGAGGAAAACTTCTGGATTAACTCGGTCCTATTGAATATCAGCATGTTTTGAGCTCCCAGTTCTGTATCCTCAGCCCTCTGGGAACATGAAATTGTATTTTTGGTGTGATGGGGGTCTTTTTGAGGTGCTTTCTGCCACCAATTTCCCTGGTGGGAGCAGGGAAAGCAGTGGTGAGTTATTCCTTTGCGTGCATTATAATGAGAAATATTGATCATTAGGTTGTTTGATTTTAAAGTTTCCAAGAGAATCACTGGAAAGGGATCTCTGATCTCCCCCGTTCATGAGGTGCAAGCTGATTTAAGCAGTTCAAAAGCCTGAACCTCTTCTCAGTCCCAAAACCCAAGTGCAAACTCATCGCATCACCATGGAGGCGAGAACGCGGCCGCTCCGCCGCACTCCATCTCCCTTCCAACAGCAAACATTTCAGCCCCATCTGGTATAAAATAGATTATTTAGTGCTGGCAATCCCAGGGATCTCTTAAACAGCCCCTTTTGTGACCAGGGACGAAAAAGCCTTTGTAAAATGTCGGGTTCTTCCATGCAGAAACCTCCACGGAGCTGGGAAGGGAGCTTTGGAGATCGCGGGGCCGCTCCGGGAGTGCCGCGCTCACAATTACTGCAGCAGAAAGGGCTTGGTGCTATCAGAAAATTCCTGGGGTCATCAGGCAAAATAATTAAGAAAAATAAATTAAAATACGCTGGATAGCCATCTTATCCAATGTGCAAAAATACAATTTAATATGCTGTGTGCAGAGCACTTTTTAAAAAAAATGGTGTTATCTTGTCCGGCCTGTTTTTTATCATGTGGTTTTATGCCCTGGTTTCTCACTGGGAAATTCCCATGGGGGTAATTCCCTGGTATTCCCAGAGTCACTGCCACGGGTGAGAATGCTCTGCTTCCATGCAGGGGCTCAATTCCTGCCACGCATCACACGCTCTGGAGCCCATTGATGGGCAAGCTCACCTATGTGTTTGAGGGAAGAAAGACTCAAACTCACAAAAATTGGCGTAAAAGTTCCTATGGGATGAATTTGGGGGTTGTGGCATGGAGGTGGTGATGGGAATCTCAGTGGGATAGACATGAGAAGGACAGGGAGACAGGTGCTGAGCTGGGACGAATTGAAAACCTATTTTCCCCACCCAAACCCCTTTGATTAATGGGTTGTTAATAAATTTTGTTGCATTTCTATCCTGGCCATATTCAAGGTGGGATTTTTTTTGTTCTGCGGGGCAAGCGTGGTCCTGACAGCATCTGTGGGTGATGTACGGGGTTTCTGGTGGGCCCAGGTGGGTTTTGTGTGGATGGATTAAACTATGAACTCCTTTCTTGCCCTGAACAAGGTGGTTTATCTTCAGTTACCAATGCCAAGTTGTCTACTGGGAAGCATCTCCCTGTTTGCCTTCCTCCCGAATCCACAATTTTCTTTGTTTTATTCCTCACATTTCTGGACTTCCCCTCCCAGACAGGAATTCTTCATAAGGAGCCACATCACATGGAGAAATTTCACCGTGGTGTGCATGCAATTTGCCATAAGCGTCAGCCTGAAATGTGCATTTTTGTGTCTCTGGCAGGTTAATTTTGTAGAGGAGCTTGGTTTTGGGGACAATGGGTGTGGATGCCTTGGGGAATCCCCCCAGCCATCCAAAATAACTGTTTTTTCTGTGAAAGCTTCTCCCTGGCTCAATCCCACCCTACTGAATTTTCTAAGATGGAGTAACAATTATTTTTAATAGGAAGCTCAGCCGTGATTCCCCCACTTCAGCAGAGCAATTTGGTTTATTTACATTTAAGCACAAACATATGATTTTTAAAAGGAGGCCTGAACAGCTGAAACCGAGGGCATAATCAGATAAATGACTGCACAAGGATTTTTGGTGGCTAAACTCACCCAAAACCCAATTCATGCATTTTAAAGTATGTGTTTGGCAGGTCTAATATCTCTTAAGGAAATGCCTCTTGGGGGATGGCAGCTAACAAGGTAAAACTCTTATTAGGAATTCAATTAAAGCTAGGCCAGGCTTACTGGACCTCTTCCAGTAAATATATATTGAGATGAACCCGTAGACATCTGTCTCTTCTCTTGCCCCCACCCCCTCCTTTTTCTGTTTTCCAAGTTGTGGTTGAAAGGTGGAGAGGGGATGGGAAGAAGAGGAAGGGCTGTCGCTCTCCATGGAGTGCAGGGCACGAAGATTATTTTCTGGTTTGTTGTCTGACCATTTTTGTGATCAGACAAGAGAGTGGATCTGCCTGAATCCCATTCCTTGCCGAACCACAGGTGTAAAAAAAAAAAAAGATAAAATCAAAAATCCCTAAACACATCATTATAACAGAGAGGTTGGATCTGGGTGGATCCCAGCCTCTGGGCACTGCCAGACACCCCCGGCCACTGGTTTGGGAATGAAGAATCCCTGCTGCCTTTCCTGTGCTCATTTTGGAGTATTAGATCAACACACCTTTTCCACTCAAAAGGCTCAGTCCACGGGGAGAGCCATCTGAAGAAGTCAGGGAACAAATCCGGAGAGTTCAGGGATCTAATGGCCACTTTGAGCCCTCTGTTACCAGCAGGGCTTAGGAGTTGCTGTCGCTTATTTAACGTTTTCATGGGAGTGGCAACCAAACCTCCCTGTCCTGTTTGCACCCTCCTCCTGCAAGGAACCTGTCTCCAAATTCCTGACGATGCTTCCCTTGATGTGATAGAGAATGACTGATTTTTTCCACCTCCCCCCCCCATTCCTGAGGGAAAACCCTCCTTTACTGCTAAGCACTTGAAACCTTGGGCTCTGGGTGGCAGATCAAAAAGCAAATTCAAAGAGGAATCCTCTATTTTACCCCCACAAATCCCTGCACTAAGACAGGAGGAGAAGAACATGCCGAAGAGCTCCCAGAGCTTTGATTCCCACATCTTTGCTGTGCCAGTGGCAGGAGAAGGACAAGGACATTGGGGGACTGGCTGGGCATGGTGTGGAAGTAGTTAAAGGGATGGGTCTGAGGGCGAGGGCCTCCTCGGCTTGATTTATGGGCTGGCTGAGTTAATTTGCTCTTTGTGTGTGATTAGTTGTTGTTGCTGAGTGGTCATCTTCCACAACTTCAAATCTAATTAATGCCAGGGTGCCAAGTGTTGGTTTGGTGTTTTGTTGATTCAGTGTTTTGTTGTTTTGTTTTTTTTTTTTCTAATCCCTGGCAAATATTTCTACTGTTTTAATTCTTGAGAACTGATCATTAATTAGTACGAGTCTGCTAATATCCAGCTGGATGGTTGGTTTCTTGGTTTTCCTCACTTCCCAATTTGCCTGAGGAAGGGAATCAGGATCTGTGGTGACTCTCCGAGCAACACACCGAGGTGTCTGGTGGGATCAGCAGCTTGCAAGGAGCAATCTGCTTTTTCTTACACCCCTCTTCCCACTTTTCTGCAAAACCTGAGAAGAGGGGTGAGAAAGCTCCCTGAAGTATCTGCTTTCCCCAGCCAGCTGTAATTCCCTGACTGCTTTTCCGGCTCGCTCTGTGTTTCGGGGTTCTGGTGCCGTCCCTTTCCATGTTCGCAGCCTCGAACATGGAAACCTCAAACCCTTCCCGCTGCTCTCCAGCAAGACATAAATTCTGGAGGTTTTGGGCTCTGAGATTTCAAAGTCATGCTGAAGCACATGGAAATGATTCTCGGGGCTACGGCTATAAAAATAATTATATTGCCAGGGGAAAGAGTGACATGAAATGTCCCCAAAAGAGATCTCAGCGGTGATTGCAGGATCTGTCCCAGCTCTGTAAGAGCCCGCTGTGATCTCCGGGGCTCATTTATCACTGCTACCTACAACTGCGGGAAATATGCCCCCAAAAAGCACTGTAGGAAGGAATGTGAGGGGAGGTTGCTCAGGAGAAGCTTTTCAATCTCTCCCGTTGTTTTAATGAGGATGCTTTGAAAATTAGGTCTGCTCTGCAGAGCTGAGCAGTGTGAGGATGACTAATTTGGAGACAAATTAGGTCTACTTAGCCGAAATGTCTGCCTCGATTGTTCCCTTAATGACCCTTCAATGCACATCTCTCCCGATAGGACTTTCACCGCAGCTCTGCCTCCAGAAGATTAAGTAATAACATGTTTTTACCACTTTCCTAAGCACTCCTTCGGACCCGATCCAGCATTTTTCCCTCTGCCATGCGTGTCTCCAGCTCTTTCTGATGGGTAATTCATTTATTTGCGTCTAGCCCCTGGCAGATTTGTCTCTTTGCATGTCTCCTTCTCCGGAGCATTTCCCTTGCACTCTCTTTTTCAAAGATCCCTGGGCCTGAGCGTTTTTTGGCTGACTGCAGCGTGTTTGGTGTCTGCTGGGTAACAGATTTATCCTTTCCCAAGGAAAGACACGAACGTAAACAGAGGATCGAAAATGCATTTTGCTGGGCTTTTTAAATGCACTGAGATGAAACCCCCACCCTTCCCCGCCGCTACAAGGCTATTAATGTAAATACCAAACTTTACAATCCTTCCTGTCAAGAAAACTTATTTACATTTTTTGAAGGATGCGTATTAAAAAAAAAAAAAAAAAAAAAAAATGGGGCTTTTGGGACAAAAAAGGGCTTCGTTCCAGTGTCACTACACCCCCAGTTAACTGTGCTGCTCTCAGACACTATAGAATTAGGTTTTGTTCCCAGGGCCAGCAGAGATAACATCTGTTTGCTTCTTTAAGGAGAAAACGAAATGGGATGCTGGTGTTTCATACTGGAATCAAGCCCTGCAAGTCTGAAGGGGCAACGGGACAAGGGCTGTGGATCAAACACATGCCTCAAACGTGGCTTCTCCAGCATGAAAAAGGTGGGAAAAGCGGTTCTCAGTACCAGTGCCAGCCCAGGGGAGGCAAAGAGCTCGTTCCCAGTGAGTGGGGAGGAGCAGCAGACTGGTCATACTGGTGCAGGGCCCTGGGCTGAGTTTTCCTTTACACTTCGCTGCTGGTCCTGCCATGCCAGCTGGACAGGTTTTTTCCCCCTACTAAAAGGAATATCAGCAATCATACTGTTGTGGGTTTTTTTTCCCTGATTTGTTCTTTTCAGTTTAGAGCCTGTGGAACGTTTCAAAAGCAAAAGGGAAAGGTGGCTGCAAGGGCAGGGATGCAGGTGCCAGCAGTGAGGATGGGGAGATTTTGCGGGGAGAAAGGCTCAGCTGAAACATCCCACTGTGGTCCTAGAGGTGCAAAAGCTGCGCCTGTTTCTCCTGCAACTCCCGGAGTCAGTTATCTGGAATTTCGCGGAGCAGAACAGGAAAAGTTCTCGTGGCCAAGGGAGCAGGCAGCAGTGACCTGCTGGCGTTCACAGGGGCCAGGTGGCATTTTCCCGGTTCCCAAGGCTCTGATTTTCTAATCAAGCAGCTCCTCTGATTTCTGTTTTGCTTGCAGCCAGAGGGGAATGAGCGTCCCACCAAGGAGAAAACCTTTCCTTGCTTTTCTCTCCGCAAAACCCTGGGAAAAGAGAGGGTGGCAGCCCAGCCTGAGCAGCGCTCACCCCACGTTTGCAGCTCCTAGTCGCTAGGAAAGACAGGCGCTGATCCCAAACCCACACAGCAAGTTCTCATGGATTTTTTTGTCCATTGAGACAGCACAGGCTGCTCCCCTCTTACCCATAAAAAGTCCCACCACCCAACTAAAGTTGCCTGTTTTCAAGGGTTTCTTGAGGACCTCGTTGTAGTTTTATTTCTTATTTTCTGGCAGCCCTAATTTCTGTCGCCATAAACGATAGAATTTGACACCGCACCGCACCAGGCCATTTGTCAACAACCTTTTCAACAGTCCAACCGCACGCATGTTCCTGCACAACACAGGCACAGGGAAAGGGGGAAAGTTTGGGATCTTCCTCTGCAGGAGCCACCTCGGAGCACGGGGTTGGAGGTTGGGATATGGTGAAGGTGCCGAATTCCGATTTATTCCAAATCAGACCAAAATGTGCCGGGTCTGCTTCTGCATCATGATTTTTCCATTATATCCTCACATTTTTGGGGGGAATAGGGACAATCTGAGCACCTACCCATAAAGTCTGCCTCATCAGAGCAATGTTAATAATAATTTAATAAATGTGGGGTGTAAAAAGCGGTTTTAAAAAGGCAGGTTTTGCCCTATGTGCTAGGAGTGGTTGTGTGTTAGATAACTGATTTCCAACCATCCTTGGCTAATGGCAACACATCATTTGGGAAACAACAGAATCAATGCATTGTTCCAGCCCAGCACTTTCCTATTCAGCCAATCTAAACTGCTGAAGAAATATGTGTTCGGGACATTTTACATCTGGTTTTGACAAGAAGCCTGGGTTTTTGTGTGGGTTTTTGTTTTTTTTTGTTTTTTTTTTTTTTTAAATCTGTATGCAGCAGTTTTTTAGCCAAAATAGCATGGGAAAAGGGTCTCCGTTTTATAAATGGAGAGTTTAGCTTTTGAAAAACCCACTCAGTTTTGGACTTTTGCAGTTGAAATCAGGGCAGGGCGTGCAAAATATAAGAATGTCAGCAATGGCCATAAACACCACAACAACAGTGCTACCTCTTCAAATAAAGCTAAACAACAGGCAGCTCATGCAAGGGGTAGAATAACCCATTTTGAGACTTTTTTTCATATTTTGGGGAATTACTAGAAAAGCTTAATCCAGCACCAAATTGCAAATTACAAACCATTTCAGGATGCAAGTGAAACATTTACATTTAAAATTATTTTAAGTCTGTTTTACACCCCAAGTAAGCCCTGGCTTCACATTTTTTAGCTTTTTGAGCTGAAGCACTGCAGTTGCATCAAGTTTTCACCTGGTTCTGTATTTTATTTATTCAAACAGGCCGTGCATTGCTGACCGAACAAAGATGGATTTGCCTCCTCAGACAAGCCCGGCCAATGGACTGGGATAAACTTTCCTCTTCAGCTCTGCACAGGACGAAATTATTTCATTTTTACATCACAAGGGTGGCGGGGGAAAAATGTCCCTTTGGAGTGTTTGCTTGGTGAAATGGGTTCATGGGCTCTGTTTTATGTACGGAGCCCTAGACAGCGCCTGCCCAGACCCAAACTCCGGCTGACACAACGCAGAGCTGCTCTGCTTAATTAGCTGGAGATGAGGGTGTTATTAAAAGGCTTCCCCCCACCCCCCCCCTTTCTGACTTTATTTCTCCCTCCACGAATATTACAAAGGCAGCTGAAGAGGAAGTAGTTTTCTGTTAATGGAAAGCGACGAGGAAGGGTTTGGTGAGGAGAGTAAATAAGAAACTGCGCCTAATGCCAGCCGCTGCTTTACTGTCACTTTGGGGAAGGGAAACTTGACAAACCCAATAATTTAGCAGAGTTTCTGCTATGTGTGTTTGTTTTTTGCTGTGTGAGGGGGAAGGGGCACAGCCCGGGACTGCAGCCGACATCTGCTGCTCGTTTCTTTTAAGAGAAACACAACCTGGGGTGAACCCGTCGCCCAGCCCCGCGTGGGTCCTGCCGACCCCCTGGCCCCCCAGCTAGGAGGGAATGTGGCCCCCATAGGGCTCAGCACTGGGGTTTTTGGGGTGCAGACACCCACAGAGTGGGGCAGCAGCTGTTTTGAATCCCCTTGTCAGCCTGTTGTGGCCATCACCTTTTCCTCTCTGAGTCCTCTGAAGCAGCGCTTTCTGGCAAATCTCACGCGGTGACAGTTTCCCCTCTGTCCCTCATCATCCAGCTCTCAACACCAGCCCCCTCTTACTCCCCATTCCCACAGGGCAAAAGCATGCCGATTATTATTTCCCCCACACACACCAAAATTTGGGGCATATCTCATTTCTGCCTTCCTGGAAGCTCCATTTCTTTGAATTTCCGCCACTGCGGGGGGAGCGGGAGGAACTGGACATACCTACGCTGCCCTCCGGGTCGGTGACCCCAAACCCATCAACATCCCCAGCATTCCACCAAGGGCAAAGGGAAGGAAACAGACCCAGAGCATCGTCCAGGAGAAGAGAAACGTGTACCTACCCCTTGGGGCTGGCCCGGCCCGGGCGGTGGCTAGTGGGAGGCCGACATGGACCACGCTCCCTCCATCCTCCACACGGAGAAGGCATAACTGAGCCTCTCATGAGCCACGTAACTGCAGCTCGTCATCTTACTGTCCATCTCGTCGCTCTGTAGCACCTGGTAGAGGAAGTCTATGTACCGCGCCGCCAGCTTGAGCGTCTGGATTTTACTCAGTTTGTCAGAGGGCAGCGTGGGGATGATTTTCCTCAGGGCGGCAAAAGCTTCGTTGAGCGACTGAGTCCTCTGCCTCTCTCTGACGTTGGCCAGGATCCTCTGGCTCTGTAGTTCTTCGTAAGATTGGGAGCTGGGACTGGACTTTTTCCCCCTCTTCCCTGGGTTGGGGCTGCCATCTTCGCTGGACTTCTTACTGTATCTTCTCTTCCTGCCAAATCTCTTTGGCTGCCTTTCCAGCTCCTCTTCACTGGTCCCCAAGCTATCCACAGGGGAAACAGGAGAACTGGAGCTTTCTTCCATGCTTTCTGCAAGAAGGGGAGGGGAAGAGCCTTTCCCCCCCTCCTTATGTTATGTGAGTGTGTGTATGTCTTAAATGTGCTTTAAATTCCTGAGACAGATCCTTTGGAAAAACAGGAGGACTTTTTTTTT
>WEIU01024052.1:604962-641184 GCA_013389925.1 Aegithalos caudatus
AAAAAAGAAAAAGACGAGGGGAGGACTTTGAGATTATCCCAGTGGATGTCCCTTTCTCCCAGGAAACGCCCACGGGGCCCTTTGTCTGTCTCCTTTAAGAAGGTGGCAGCTCCATCCGAGTTTTGACCAAGCAAGGTATGAATTTCAAGGGTCATCCTGGAGAAGGGAAAAGCTCCAGTGATACCTCAGAGCCCCTTCCAGGGCCTAAAGGGGCTCCAGGAGAGCTGGAAAGGGACTTGGGACAAGCCCTGGAGGGACAGAACACAAAGAATTGCTTCCCACTGCCATGGGAAGGGTTAGATGGGATACTGGGGAGAAATCCTTCCCTGTGAAGGTCATGAGGCCCAGGGAAGCCGTGGCTGCCCCACTGGAGCATGTCGTGGAGAGGAGAGGTGCCTCTGAGCCCTTTTACCTCCTGCAGGACACAGGCAGGTGTTTAAAGATATGGATGTATTAAAATCAGGCCTGAATTTCTCCCCCTCTGGAATAAGAAGGGAGATCTTCAGTGTCTTCTACAGGTTTTGGGTTGGGATCTCAAGCATGAGGCTGTTGGGAACCTGTTCCCATCTCCAACACTGTCAGTGGGACGAGGAGAATTTAGGCCAGACCTAGTTCTGCCTCAAACATGGGGTGCAGACCTGATCATGGGTTTCTGGCCAGATGAAAAACCCATGTAATTCCCAGGTTGGGAGCACAGGGATGGCAGTGCATGCTTTGCCACAGGACAGAAACCCAAAGGCAGCGGTGTCGCCGTTGTGGATTCTGTTTTGAATGACAACACCCAGCAGAAAGAATGGGTGTTCTGGGGAGCAAAAAGTTGTGGCTATCATGATTCCAAAAATAGCATTTCTATTTTGGATTATTTGCCTGAGGCCACCACTAATTGCAGATAGGAGTGGAACATCTCCCTGGGAATCCACAGGCAATTTTTTTTTTTCTTTTTTTCCCCTCTTTTTGGAAGGTGGAATATTAATTGTGGCTGCAGCAGTAACAACCGTAGCTTAAAAAAACCTGGACTAGGAAAAATGAAAATATTGTTTCATGAACAGGAAAATCAAAGCATGGGAAATATTTCATTCTCCTCACCTTTTCCTCCCCCATTTCTGGCCTTGCTAAACTGGGAAAGACGGGCTTCCCACTAACATAAAAGTGAATCCAAAGCCAGCCCGGGTGTTCCAACAGCATTCAGGAATGGCTGGAAGGGTCAAGCTTCTCTTAATGATTTTTGGATTGCAGCACCAACTCCAAGGGGCTGCTGCACCTTTCACACACCAGGTTGCTCCAAGCCCGTCTATTTGTATTCCTGCATTCCCATATTTTTGAAGATTAACCAGAATCTTAGAGGTGAAGCAGCCTTATGGTTTAACAGCATTGTGAGGTGAAAAGATAGAAACAAGGTACTGGGAAAAACAAAGGAAAGCCCTGGAGTAATTAAGCTGCTGTTGTAGTAAATAGTTTTCCTCATGGGTCCAGGGAAGAACCTCTCTCAAAGCAAAGCTTTAACTGCTGGCTCTGGAATTTAACCACCAAGGTGCAGCATTTGACAGGTCAGATGCTGGGGAGAGGGAAGACAAAACAATGAACTTGGCATGGTATCCCTGGAGCTGGGCACATCTGCTGGAACCCACTGGGATTTTGGGAATTTCCACAGTTTGTAACTGTCAAAATTTTGAATGCCAAGGCTGAATGAAGGAAGATTTGTTAGGGTTTCTCAAGCAGGAAAAACTGAATTTCACAGGAGAAGAGGATGGGGTCAGTTAAAATCAGTTGTTTGCAGGTTCTTTGGATGGCTCTGAACTTCACTTTGCTTTTGGATACCTGAAGTACTCACAGTTTGCAAAGCCCAGAGCTTACCTTTGCCTGGATAACAAGGGGCAACCCCTGTCCTCATTTCTCATTCCACAACACTGCAATTCCCCAATAATTTCTTCTTTCCCAGCAGTGAGAAATCCTGCCTTTGGAGCATTCCTATTCCTATGGCTGTGGAATCATAGAGCTCACACCTAGGTTCCCTGCACCAGAAAGGAAGAGTTCTGCGTGGCAATTGGGCTTATCCTCCCCAGATATTCATCTGCTTAAACCACAGAGCTCCACCTTCTGCCTCAGGGTCCTTTGGTCCTTGCTTTCCTGGGAGAAGGAAGGCATAATGCCCTGGGTGACTGGTGAACTTCTCTCCAAGTAGATAAAGAAGAACCTGACAGCTACTGAGGGGGAAAAAATGTTTGTTTTCTAAATAGAACAATGTTTTGTGAAATGTGCCAGAAATCCTAGGAAAAGATGATTTATTTTGGAAAACCAGGCACCCCGAATCCTTCACTTCCACGTGTTGCAGTTTAGGTTTCTGCTGCAGCAATGGGCTGGTGCCTTCTGATAAAATTTCTTGGCTACCAGCTGATTTGGTTTCACTTTGGTGTTTAATTTGATGCTGAAAAGTTGAAATTTTCCATTTAAGGAAGAAAAAAATAATAATTACTGAGTAACTACACTCACAACATCAGGAGGGTGAGCCAAGGCTGCTCAGCTGAGAGAGGAAATTATTTTTCTTAGAGTGATTAAAACTTCTGTTTTTTCTTTGTCTTTACCAACACCTGCTTAACTCAGACACCTGAATAAACTTCAAGGAGAAAAGATAGCTTTGTTAAAGGCTCAACTGGATGCCCACAAGCTTGAGTTCACCTTCTGGGACCCTCAACAAATCCAGGGGAAACCAGGCTTGACGTTCCTAGCAAGGTCTGGGGAGGAAAAAGCAGGAAAGGCCCATTATTTCTTTCAAAAGCAATTAGGTGGAAAAAGCCGCAAGCCGAACCAACAAGCCCTCAAAACTTGAGGCCGGTTGAATTTAAAAGACGGGACCATAAAAATTCATAAAATGAGTGTAATTTGGTTTGGGCTGTCGTTCCAGAAATATGGGGTGGGCTGGCTGTTTTCTCAGGAGCAACAGCCCTGTTTGTTGGGATGTCATGTGCCACATGGATGAGGTTGTGGCTGCAGGCACAGGACCCGCGGACACCAAACTGCCGCGGAGGAAGGAACGTGTGTGCAGCAGCCCGAACGCTGGAAATGAAATGATCAGGGAAACAGCTGCACCCCTCAGAGGCACAGGAAGAGCATTCCTGCAGAACATCTGTGGATTTGCATCTGTAGGATCAGGGAAGATGTTTGGATGAGGCAGCAGGTATGATCCTCCTAGGTCTGCTGCACCCAGGGTCCAGGGAATCGTTTACCATTCCCATCACATCCCTGGTGTGCTTGGCTGGGCAAGGGTGAGCTGCTCTTTAATATTATTATTATTGAAACCCGGAGTTATTTGGGTCAGAGGGATCTTGGAGGTCCCATCCCACACCTTCCACTGTCCCAGGTTGCTCCAAGCCCCAGTGTCCAGCCTGGCCTTGGACATTTCCAGGGATCCAGGGGCAGTCACAGCTTCTCTGGACACCCAGTGCCAGGGCCTCACCAACATCACAGGGAAGAATTTCTTCCCAATATCCCATCTATCCCGTAGGAAGCCATTCCCCCTGTGCCGTCACTCCAGGCTCTGGCCCAAATTTCCTCTCCAGATTCCTTACTGGTGTCCATCAGGTGGGATTGGACAGTGGGAAGCAGTGCTCCAGCAGAATTCCTGGACTCTAATTCCTGTCCCAGTTGCCCACACCCTGCCTGCAGCATCTCCCGGGAGGGGTGGCTTTGAGAAACATTTCTTTGGTTGAAGCTGTAAGGTGCATTCCAGCACTGGATGGATCCTCATGGTGGGACAGGTTTTGGTCTCAGCAGGAAAGAACAACATCCTACGTGGTCCACTTCAAATGTATAAACAAATTCAATAATTTCAATTTCAAATAATTCAATAAATAATTGCATGAAGTTAAGAAGGTGGTGCATGAGCTCAAACCTTCTCCAGGAGGTGACCTGGGCAGCAGCTGCAGCCTGTGGATATAGTCTAGCTTCCATGTTATCCAATCCTGGAATTAAATATTGCTTCCTGGTAGCTCTCTCTGCCAGGAGGACAAGCAGCCCAACCTGTGGTGGATTGCAAAGCATCGCATTTCTGTGTATTTTAGCTCAAAACCTCTTTGAAGGGGCTGCTAAAGGAGGAGAGATGTAAAATATACCTGTCCTCAGCCCGAACCTCCCCCAGCTTTTTCATTATCAGTTGAGTTTTGCGATTTGTTGGGTTGGTTGTTTTGTTTTTTTTTTTCTGGCATCAATACGGCAGTGAGGTTTCATTTCCTCCTCCTTGGCGCTCTTGGCAAAGCTGGAGTTTGCTGTCGGTTCCACTCTGGGCCCTGTCAGGTGACTCGGAGTCTGATCCACAACTTGCACAGTCAGCAGAAAACTTTATGTTGCTCTCAGCAGGCTTTGCAGCGACCTTTAATAATTCCCTCCTTCCAAGGGGGCTGGAGCAGGGATCCAGTAGGCATTTGTCGTGTCTCGCTCTCCTCAAGGGCCAATAATTCCATGCAATATTTTCGTAGGCCTTTGATCCATCGCTGTTGCTCGATGGTGCTTTGAAGCCTTAATAGCGCCCCATATCCCGCACTTATTAAATTCAAATTCTCCAGTCGCATTTCCCTGGAAGATACATAAAAATAACACATGGAGGAAATGGAGCTGGAAGATCCTCTGTATGAGCTGGCTTACATCTCCCGTGTGGGGAAGACACCGAGAGCGCTGCCTTTGCACTCGTGACAGAGACATCTGCACGGTTTTGATGGAGTGGGGAATATCTGAAAAAGCAATAATGGGCTCAGGGAACTGCGAGCAGGCTTCAAAGCCTGATTTTCAGGATGCTGCTGGGCAGCCTTTCATTTAGAGGGAATTAGCGTTGGAGGCACCTCACTGCACAGGATGCCCTGGGCTCTGGAAATAGATGTATCTGGTGGGCTTTAATGCAGCTCCTCTGGAGTTCTTTGTGGCAGGTATTTCAGGGTTAGGATAAAGGTGCCATCACAAGGTCTGGAATCAAGTTGGACTCAATCGTCTTGAAGCCTTTTCCAACCTAAATGATTCTGTGTCCTTGGAGAGGGAAGGGTAAAGAAGTGGGATGAGACATTTCCTTGAGAATAGTAGAGAATGAAGTGGGAGATGCAACAGATTTTGGGTGGAAACTCGGGTCCAAGCAGGAGGACAGATGAACCACTATCTACTGGAAGGACTGGGGGGAAAAAACAGGAATGTTTCAAGGATCCTCAGTTTAAAAGATCCCTTTACCTTACTGCTCAAGAGTGACATCCTGGGAACAGCACAAGTCCACAGTGAATCAGGGAAACCCTCGTCCCTCTTGATTTTCTGGGGTCCCACTAGGAGGCAGGGGGGACATTTCTGATAAATTCCAGCAGAACTACCCGATTTCCATGTAAAGTCCTTTGTGAGGGACAGGCGACTCAGAAGCACATGAGCAGCCTCTTCCTCAGAGCTCACTGCCATAAAATCATGTTTTCCCTGGAATTCCCTGGAAAACTCTTCTCCCTGCCTGAGCAGGGAAAGCAGCCTGAGGGGAATGGAGACAACTTGGCTGCACCAAGAAAAAAAAAAAAAAGGCTGATGAGCAGCTTTAGACAGGGTGTGATGCTCCTGTCAACTCCGGTGTATCTCGGGCTGGCATCACCTTGGGAGCTGCGAGAACTGAGCGGCACATGAAGATCCAGGGTCTCCAGCTCATCGCCACGCAGGCACAGAGAGCACTTCCCAAACCTTTGGCGTGGCTGGTGGGACAAATACCTTCTGGCTTATGAGGCAAAGCCCAAATTAACAG
This sequence comes from Aegithalos caudatus, assembly GCA_013389925.1. Classification (NCBI taxonomy): domain Eukaryota; kingdom Metazoa; phylum Chordata; class Aves; order Passeriformes; family Aegithalidae; genus Aegithalos; species Aegithalos caudatus. The sequence continues at coordinate 610,715 of WEIU01024052.1, forward strand.
CCAGAAACGTCAGCGTCTCAAGGCATGTTGTGCAACCAGAGTTCTGATATTTTGTAATTAATGTTGCTCCCTGGTTTGTTGTTTTTTTTTTTTTTTTCTTTTCTTAAAGAGGGATCTAATTTTTCGCCAGGAGCACACAGTGAAAAACTGGTTCGGAAAGCAAATAATAATAATAATTTTAAAAATTGGTTGCAAAAAGACACCTTATTTTCAAGGAAGCTGAGGACTTCCTAAAGGAAGTTTTCACAAGCGTGGAAATTTCTCTTTGGTAGAAAGCAGAAGTTTGATGCAGCAGGGTTGCTGCAATTATTACAAAATATCAATCTTCAGCATGACCTTGCTGACATGAGAGTTTTGAAAGCTCCAAAGTGCAACTGCTCTACTTTGTGTGAAAACACTTCTGGGGACGAGGATTGAGGGAGTTTTGGTTGTGCCTTGGCGGACGTAGAAACACGAGGTGCAGTGGAGGATGTGTGAGGCGCTGGAGGAGATGGCTTTCATGTGCTGTCTTGTGATGATATGAACCTGCTGGTGGAAAATGGGCTTCTAAGTGACAATTTTGGGTCAGCCAGCCAGATGTTCTCAGCGTATGGGTGCTGAACCCTGACACCCCCAGACCCTGGGCACATCTCAGTGCTGGCACCTTTGTTCTGCTGTGTGACAGATTGTGAATGTGGAGGATTGAGACGCCGTGGAGGATTGAGATGCCATGGGGTTTTCTCAATCCCAGTGTGTGTTCCCAGCATTATTCCCAGCTCCATTCCCAGGAGTGTTGCCCCCTGTGGGGAATGGGGAGTACCAGCTCCCGGTGAGCACTGCAGGAGCAAGGCAAGGCCGGTGCAGCGCGATTTGCAAGCAAACATCTGCCGGGCACTGAGTGCAGATAAATCCCAAAATCGGAGCGAGCAGACACGTGATGAAATCCTTCCAGGCAGAGGGGAGGGGGAGGGGGCCAGCAATCTAACGTGTCCCAATATTTTCATTATAAAACACAGCGTATCAGTAACGTGCACACGTGAAGCTATGGAAATGCCGGACCCGTCGCCGTGCCATATGTTTTAAATATCATCAAGTAGGCCGGTTTTGGGGTATATTTGATATTCTGGCTGTTGTCACTAGGACTGGACCAACACATTCATATGGAATATGAATTGGCCTTGAGCTTGGTCTAATCGCTGACCCAAGGAGGGTTTTGCAAAAGGCATTTCTAACCTGAGGAACGACGGGCTCGGTCTTGTGCCGCGGGAGGAGGGAGGGTGGACTCTTGACCTAGATACAAATCTCTGGGGTTAAAATTCAAGAGGCTGTTGGATAGCAGGGACCAAAACATGCCGCTGATAAGATTTGTTCTCTCTCTTTCTCTCTTTTTTTTTTCAGTTTTTCTTAAAATGTTTTTGCTGGAAAATGCACCTCGCACAAAAATCCTGATCGTTGTTCCTTGCAAGTTGCAGTTTTCAATATTTTCCCTTCGCTGTTTCTCACCACAGGGAAGTAATGAAACGTAGATATGTCTACATTTTTAATTTGGAAATTAATTTGGAACTCCCAGTTTCTTTCAGGTCCCCCACATTCTTTTCATGGAACAATTAAATATGGAAGAAATCTTACTTCTTGTATTATGTCTTCTTAAAAAGAGGGGAACCCCTTCCAAATCTTCATTTTGAAATATTCACATAAAAGTCTCTCAGGTTTAGGAGAAAAGCAGAGAAATACTTCTGGGGACAAATTCTTTCATTCCTTTACTCTGTTCCCTTTTGCTTTTCCTTTGGGAGGGTCTCCCTGCCAGGAGAAAGGTGATAAAGCAGAGAAAATCCGGGAGTGGAAAAAATAAACATATTTTAATTATATCATCAAGCGATTCCTGGTTCTCTCCATTTTTTTTTTTTTCTTTTTGGAGAAAGGGAGGATGAATGATCTTGGAAGGGGGATGGTGCATGAAAGATCCTTTCCCCTCTTATCCCCACTCTTGGCAAGGAAATGGAGTTCATGGCAAGTTGCAGAGGAAAGCACCCTTCTAGGGGAATTTTTGGGGTGGGAAAATTTGGCTCCCTGGTCTGGGCAGCCCTGGTGTCTCTTTGCAAGAACGTGGGCTGGGACCCGAACATCTCACAGTGCTCCTTCCTGTTCCCACGTCCGTGCCAGGAATCGGGCTCGCCGGGAGGATTTTGGATAACGTGTCCTGGGAAGACAGGAGACGGGGGGGATGGAGCTCCCTCTCACACAGCCGGCCTGGATCTGCAGCTCCAGCAAGCCCAGGCTGACTTTGCTGCTGGACTCAGCAGATTTGTGTGCAAGGTGCTGCTTTTACAGACACTTTGCTGGCTGCAAAGAGAGTTTGGGTTCACCCTGCGAATCCTGGATGTGAAACGCGTGGTTTTCCCCCAAGGGAAGTCTGTTTACTCTCAGGTTTGTTTTGCTTTAGTGCCATTGGGACATGCAGAATTCGTGCAGTCCAACACAGATGTGAAGATTTGCTGTTTCCCTGAGCCTTTCCTTCTTTTCCTATCAGCTTCTGTTCAGGGAAATCAGTGCAAGGGAGTGGAGGGAATGGATTTGTGTGACTGCAGCTCAGCCTGCAAAAATTGCATTGCCAGTGATGCAGAACCAAAAGGGAGGAAAAAAAAGCACCCCTCACCCTGATTTTTAACTCTCTGTACCAATCAGTTGTGGTCTTTTGCTTCCAGGGTCTTTTCAGGCGCAGAGGCAGAATCTGTGGGCACTTCTTTGTACAGCTGAGGGAATCTGGGATAGACCAAACCATGCTGATCTGGTGAAAATTCAGGCTTGGTCTCCTGGGAGCCTTTAGAACTCTTCACTGATTTAATCAAGAAGTTTAATGCCAGAAGAGACTGATTGATGTCTTGGGCTTGGAGCACTTTGGTGAGACAATTCACTGAGGTGTTTGCCTAAAATTTGTCACTCCCTGCCTTTTCTTTTTTATCTTTACCTACTTTTTTATATTCCTCTGTCTTATTTTTCCTTCCAGTCTTCTAAACAATGTCCCTAGCAAAGAGCAGCATCCTTGCCACGATGGACACGTCTCACCCAGCCCTGTCTCGAGCCGCTCAGTCCATGACAGCCTTTCAGTCCACACTTATCCAGTGTGACAAGAGCAGTGCTGGCTCCTTCCCTGCAGTGACTCATAAGGACAAGTTATTAAGATATTAAGTCCCAGGATGGGGGCCAAGAGGATTCAGACACCGCCTGCACCACTGCTGCTGTCTCCGTCCTTCTCCGGGGCATGTTTACAGATCAGCTGGAAATTTCCTAAATAAGTTGATTCTATCCATCAACAAATCCCCTTTGGATAATGCACATTTCATGGCAGTTTCCAGTGTTCTGCCTACAGGAGGATATAAAAACTCCTTTTGTTATAATATAGCCTCCTTGGCAGCTTGTAACTCAGTGGGAAAGGCTCTGGATTCCTGGAGGAGCGCACTGTGTCAGCGATTTTGGGGATTTCAGGCAGAGGGAGGCCTCATTGGGGAAAAAAAAAAGAAAACCTGAGCAAAACTGTGCTCTTCTTTTGAGATGAATGGGTAAAAATTAGGTTGAAGGTAAAAGGAGTCTGAGTAAGGGGTGTGAAAAAATGTTCTTATCTTGGCAAATCCGGTGGGATGTTGTAGGAAGCGGGAGCACTGGGTGTGTGTCAATGAGATTTCATTCCAGAACAAAAATTCGAGGGAGCAAAGGCTTCCATGCACACTTTTCCCAGGGATTTTGTCACCTGAGCAAGGTGGTGGCAGCAGATCCTCCACCCCTGAGTGGGTGCATCCCAAAGGGAGATGCTGAGGATCATCCAGAACTTGGGGTGTGAGGACAATGGATACTCCTGCGGTCTCCAGCGGCGTCCCCAGCCAAGACTTACAAAAGTTTCCCATCCTTCTTTTTCCTGAAGAATATTTGCTTTTCCAATGCAAGGTTGTTTGGATTTTTTTTTTTTTTTTCCCCCTGAATTCAGCTGATCCAACCCAAAAGAACATTTAAATAGGGATAAGTTTCCTGGTGAAGTCAATTCCCCTCATCCACTTAATTTTTTTTTTTTTTTTTTTTCATTATTCAAAGTGTTTTTCTGGAAGAGGTCTCTTTTCCTTAGAAATTTGAGTTCATCTGAAAAATGCCTCCAAAGGCAGGCAGAGGGAGTAAAAATTTTTAAAATTTAAAAGTATCCATTACTTTTATCCATAAAATGGAAGTATCCATTTTTAAAATTTAAAACCTTTCCTTTCAAATTTATAATTTTCGCTGGAGATCTAACCCTCACCAGTTATGGGTTTGGGGAAGAAAGTTGTGACTGTGGGAAGTTTGGTGGATTTCTCTTTTTGTTTTTCTTTCTTTCTGTCTCTTTTTTTTTCTTTCTTTGATTTTCATTTTCTTTTCCTTTTATCTTTCTCTTTCCATTTCTCTTTCTTCTTTATCTTTCTCTATTTTTTTAGATTTAAATTTTAAATCCACACAGAGCCCTGTTCTCTGCCTTATTCTCTCTGCCCGCCTCCATAAAACCCCAGAGAGTTCATCTAACCATCTGTAAATTGAACTGCATCCTTTTCCTACCGATTTTTCACAGAAATTGCTTCAATTTTGGTAACTCAAGGGAAAAAAATTAAATTAAAATACAATGATACAATGATTTCCTCATCTTCCTTCTTTTGCCCTTTGCTGATCTGCACACAAAAATTATCTTTTCAAACCAGTGTTGGAGATGATGTGAGTGTCCCCCAAAGCAAATACTGCTAGAGTATTGAAACTTTCTTAAGAATTTAATCTGGCGATGCTTTTCTCTTTTTTTTTTTTTTTTAATGTCTTTTTTGCTTTTCTCGAACCTGTGGCTTGTGGGATGGGTAAGAGCTTGGATGCTCTCAGATATGCAGTAGCTCTTCCCTGTGATCTTTTTAAGTGTGGAAGGGGCAGTGATTCCTACTCTGAATATCAAGTTGACAAGGAACTTGAAATGGCATTAAAAGGCAGGAGAAAATCCTGGGAGATTAATTTAGGATGGGCCTTCCCAGCACCCTGCTCAGGGAAGCACTGGAAAGACCTGAACTCCTTGGAAAAGTGCTCTTACAAGTGCTTGTTGTTTTTTTAGCCGCCATACTAAAAATGAAAGAGAAAGATCCTCCAAAATATTTCTTTTTTCATGAAGGGCCTTCTGTCAACAACAACAACAAAAAGATAAATCAAAGGAATATTTCGGGCAGCTGCTTTTAATTAGCTCATGTTACTGGCTGGTGGAAGAATTAAATTAGAGCTGGTCGATTTTCTAATGGACCAGCAAAGGTGAGAGGCAGAGTGGGGCCTGACCCAGGTGTGGGGAACCTCCCTCGGACTCCCAGCACATCCCAGCTGGTCCCACTGGCAATTTGGCATCTGCCTCTCCACTGGTCAGCCCCATACCTTGATCTGGGTGAATTCACTTCCAGCCCTGGTGCGCTGGGCTGCCTGGCAGAGGGCCTTTACAGCCCCACCGTGAGCGCTTTTTTGGGGAGATAATTACCCAAGTTCAAAGCCCCCTCAGCCAATCGTGTCCTGCTATTCATGCAAGCTGTTTCATAACGCTGTTTTGAACCCTGTTGGTGGCATAATTAAGATTTAATTAAATACAGGAATAGAAACATGTTGTTCATTTGACCATCTGTGAGTCAATGACTGTGGTGGTTTTCGGAGTTTCTACGCTACATGCTGTTAGTGAGTGTTTCATATTATTTTCCATCTCCCCAACCATACTTGCACGTTTTCAGAGCCACCGAAGAGCCAGAGCAGATATTATGATGTTATTATAGTCTTGTGGGGGTGATCATCCCTTTCTGCTGTTCTTTGCTATTGATCCTGTCCCTCAAATCAGGCCTCAAGCGTAGCTGGAGCTGCTGGGACTGTTGGGAATGGGGATACCAAAGGAAAGATGGGTCAATCCACCGATAAAAGGGAAAAGGAGATGAATTTTGTTGATTTGTTTTGTTGGTGAAATGTTCAAACCAGCATAATACTAATAGTAAAATGATTGATAATGATAATGATAATGATAGCATTTTTCTTGGTGTCTTCTACAGCACCTGGCACAAAAGCAGCCAAGGAGAGACCTGGCAATAATCAAGTACCCAAAGTGCACATCAGGACCACAGAGTGGCTCCTCTTCCAACCAAAGCTCAGGAAATGTTGAGCTGATGTGCCCAAATTGCGCAATTTTCAGTTTGAGAAAAACTCTTCGTGAGTTGGTGTTGAACATAAGTTACATCTAAATGAAAAGGGTGGGGTTTCCCCTAATTAAAATGGGTTTATTTCTGAAACTTTAGATGGGAAATATTTTGATTTCAACAAGATATTATGAGGCTAAATTTGGTTAAATGTTGTGTTTTTAAATAGTGTAAAATTCACCCCGAGACAAAACTAAAACATTTTGTCTCAGATACAATGAAATGTCATGTTTGATCGAAACATTTCTTTCCCTACTGTTTGCTGGCCTAAGGGATGAAAGAAAAAGAAGTTTAACTCAAACAATATTGATGCCTTCTTGGATTTTTCTTGGGGAGGAAGAAGGAGGAGGGGTCAACCATCCAGCCCCAAAATAAGTGCTTTACAAAGCTCGTGCTGGAGCACCTAGAAAAGCATGGCAGGATCTTGCCCTTGCTCCTGTTGATTCCCTGTTTTACACTGCCAAATTAATCTACTTTTTCATAAAATTATTGGCTCAAAAATCAGATTTTTAATACAATTAATTAATTTTTCTGTATTTGGTTTGTTTGTTTGCTTGTTTTCACTCACTTTTTTGGGTTTCTTCTTTGGGATACAGATGAAGGTGACCAGTCAGGTTAGTAACAGTAATAGGATGCTCCCAAAAAATTTGAAAAAATGTTTGGGAAAATGTTCATTTTCTGGAATTGGGAGGGAAATAAGTGGGAAAAACACTGATGGTCTGTTTCAGCCTCAAAAGGAGTGGATCCATGTTCTTTCTTAAGTTTTATGGTGATGTTCTTCCTAATGATGCCCCACGAGCATGTAAAGCACACGACTGTGACATCTCCTCTGCCTCTTAATGTATCTCAGTTCCACAGACTTCCAGAGCTCCAGGAATCATTGCTAGTTGCCGTCTTCCTCCACCTGATTCCAGCCTCCCCCTAAATTGGAAGTTGGAGAGGGATCCTGGCCTTCCAAAGGGACATTTTGGTCCCCACCATCATGGAGTGGTGACAACCACCTTGTAATCCCAATTTTGAAACCAATCCTACTCTTCTCCTGCTCCAGTATTCCCCAACTATCTCTGGCTCTGCTGCTGTTCTTTGTTCCTTTATTATCATCCAGGACACATCATGGATGGCTCATGGCTTCCAGGGCATCAGCAGGTTTTGGGAAAACATGATGGGGTATTCCAGGGAGCTGCAGGGAGTGACTAAGAGAAGGTCCTAAGGCAGTAAGGAATTGGTTTAATTCTTATAGATAATCTCCTCCCAATTTTAATGGTGTTTGGAAGTCCCTGCTGGGCTCAGTCCCACTCTGTGGCAAGCCCTGAGATTTGGCAGGTGTTGGGACAGCAGGAGTTTCAAAATGTTTTGCAATCTGTCTGCTCCCGTTGAAATCGCTGCCTTGGAAAAATCCCACTTTTGTTTCAACTGGTTGCCCTAAAAAATGAGCAGAAAGGGCTCATTTTTCCCCCACTGAGTGGCCCTGGCCAATGGGACGATGATGGGACATTGCTCATTTCCAACCTTGATTTCCAGCAGCCGGGAATTTGGCCCGGCACTGGAGCTGAATGGAGCCACCGGCCCCGTGCTGAGATGGGGATGGGCAGGATCCAAGGGGCTCTGACCTTCCCAGCCCCACAGGCCTTTCCTCCGCTCCCAAGCACCCCAGGAATGAACAAAACTCTGGGAAACGCAGAAGAAGCTCATAAACACCTGAAATCCTTTTCAAAGGGCACAGAGAAAAATTTATCGCTCAGTGAGAGCTGTAATTTATTCCAAGTGCTCAGCCTATGATTTGAATATTATTTGACTCCGGAATTTCTTTTCCTTAAAAAAAAAGCAACCAAACCAAACCCACGCAGTGCATGGATATTTCTTGTCCTCAAAGTGGAGCTGAGCTGCGTTCTTGCCATCCCTTTAACTCATCCCTGACATGGTGTATTTACAACAAAAAACACACATCCAGCACGTGTGGCTGCAAAACAGAACTCCCTCTGGGAGAATTTGCCTCTGGACAGATGTGGTTCAAGTCACCTTTCCATCTGACAGAGCAGATGAGCTCCGGGAGTCCAGCTTCCATAGGCAAGGAATGATGAGAGGCAGAAATGGGATCTGCGTTACTCAGATTTTCACCCTCTCTCAGTTGCTCTTAGAAATGGTCACTTTTAAAGATTTCTGTTTTTCCCAGCAAAACTAAATTTTCTCTGTAAAAGGGTCATTGTTCAGATTTTTTTCCCCTCCCCCTGTGTTTTGAATCCAAAATTAGGACTGTAAAATCAGAAAAACACCGTTGGTTATAAGCAGAAGTTGGCTCCCTTTTTATGAAACATTTTTAGCGTGCTGTAAAATCAGCGTTTGGCTTCTAAAAAATTTGTATTGTGCTGGAAAACTTTGCATTAATGTGGGACTAGTACATCTAATTTCATTTTTTAGAGTCAGGATTATAAATCTAATTAGACTTTAAAGTAGAATTCTAATTAGGCTTAGAATTCTAATTAGGCTTAGAATTCTGATTAGACTTGGACGTAGAATTATAATTCTACTTGGACCTGGAATTGGAATTCTAATTAGACTTAAAATTCTGATTAGGCTTGGACATATATTTATACTTGGACTTAGAATTCTGATTAGACTTGGACATAGAATTGTAATTAGACTTCGACTTAGGATTGTAATTAGATTTAGAATTCTGATTAGACTTGGAGGCAGAATTACAGCTGTAATTGGAATTACAATTCTGATTAGACTTGGACTTAGAATTCTAATTAGACCTGGACTTAGAATTAACGTTCTAACCAGCCACTAGAATAGGAAAGCTGATGGACACTTCCCTTGTGAAAGCTGCAGCTTTCAAGCATTTCTGAACTTGTAACTTCATCTTCGACCTAGTGGAGGGAAGTGTTCGAGCCTGGCTTCATTTAGGGCCCCACTTAATCCCTCTCTGAGTGTGGAAGGTGTAAAGATGAGCTCTGGTTCTGAGGTGACAGAGACTTCGCTGAGGTTTTTCTCTCTCTGCACTGAGATTCCCTGAGCTCGGGGAGCAGCTCAGAGGGAATAAATCTCTGCATTATCAAATAATTCCTGGGAATTGGGCTCATTTGCAGCAGTAACGCTTTCCAGGCTAATGTCTATCCACAGGACATCTTCTGAACCTGCTTTGAGTCCTGCATCACTTCGAAAATGCGGGGTTTAGGGAGGAATATTCCCTTCCCAGTGTTTTTCTCCTCCCAAAGTGGAAATGTCAGTGTTTTTTTGCGAACAGCTGAAGTGAACGCTGTGGTGTTTTCTCTTCCCCGTTTTTCACTCTCAGGTGTTTTTTTGGCACAGATATGGTGTGATTTAAGATAAATAAATAGAGAAATAGGCGCAGATGTCGAAGGCCGTGCCGGCGTGGCTGCCAGAGGGACCCCTCCCGGCTGCAGCCCCGCTCCATTACCGTGACGCTCTCCCATTTTCCTCTCCACTCTGGCACCCCACGTTCCAGGAGTCTGGCACAAAAGGAGTCTTTATTCCGAGGGAAGGCCGGTGGGTCAGGCACCTCGCATCCTGGATCAATAAAGGTGCCGGCAAAGCTGGCTTCCCCTTCCCCGGGATCGCTGCGAGCGGGGTCGGTGTTAGAGGAGATCCCGAGGGCTGCTTTGCGCTGGAGGTAGGGAAGCAGGGAGGGAGCCTCGGCTGTCTGTTGTCTGTGCAAGGAGGTGCCCGATGTGCTCGCATCCCGCCAGGTTTGGAGCCATGTGCCTGTGTTCACCCAGGCTTTCTCCTGCGGATGGGAAACTTGGGGATCGCAGCGAGCCGTGGGTTAAAGCCTCGAGCTTCTCTCTCTGCTGATAAGGGACATTTCCTGTGTTTAGGCACGCTTTAAATTGAGCTTCCCAGGTGGAATAAGGGGTTATTCAGCCCTGTGAATTATGATAAAGCTCGTTTTCAGATTATCCCATCCCATGTCCAAGCAGGCAAAAGTCAGTTCCAGATCCAGGCATTTTCTGGGATCAAAGACGGTGCAGCCACGGTCATTACAACAATGCATGGACTGAACATTTGGGAACACCGATCCCTGTGCCTGAAACATGGTTTTACACCTCCCATATCATTTGGGATAAATTGTCAGAGCAGCAGGTGTGTTAGTCCAAGGCTATCTTTAATTTGATGCGCAGTTAAACATTTCGAAGTGCTCAGATGTCTTGTAGGGAAAGATGCCATGAAAGAGCAAAGTGGTTGCATCGGGTATGAAATATGAATAAAAGAGGTTTTATTTTGTCTCTGTCTTTAGGGAACCAGAGAAAGGAGACGTCTCTTCCAAGACAAGGATTTCTATGTTAAAAATAATTTGCCACGCAGAAGTAAAATGATGCTCCAGAGCAGCAGAATAAAACAAAATTCCTCTATGAGCGTCCCAGTAGAATATATATTTTTTTAATTTAATGGAGTTAATCCTTGTTTGTTTACCTTCTTGATTATATTAACCAGCAAGGTAGTGATTAAAGGCAGGAGTGTAGCTCATGCTAATTATATTTAAAGCCCCTGAACCTGTTTCTTTTTAGTCAGAGATGATTACAATAAACACACCTGCACTATTTTACAAGCAGGCTCAGCCCTGGCTTGGGGGTGCCAGGAAAGGCCAGGATTTAACCCTGCTTGGGGGTGCCTTCCCTCAAAGTGGTTTTTTTTTTTTTTTCAAGGAATTTGGGAATTGTGGCGTGGAGGGACTGGAACAAGTGGCTGGGCAGGTCTTTATTGAAAATAAAAATTGATTAAACACTAATTAAATTCACGACATCCCTCAGCAGGTAAAGCAGAGGCTGAATGTGCTCCTGTGGGAACGTTCATGGGAGTGTTGGTCAGCATCAAGTGGCTCTGCAGGACCCATTCTGGTCTTAGCCTAAACCAGTACAAACCATTTCCCCTACTGGTTCATACAGGAGCTGGCTGCCTTAATCATGGAGCGCAGAAATCTTCTCATAAAAAGTAAATTTCCCCTCAGAGCGCCGGGTTTGGGTTGATATGTGGGGGTTTCAAACAAAAATAAGACTCGCAGAAGTTAATTCACTGCGGCAGAGTGGTTTGGGGAGATAACATCTTCTATTCCTGCTGTTTAATTAAACCCAGATTTTTATTTGCTATACCTTTTAATTAAAGAGGAATAAGATATTTGCCTTCTTAAGGCATCTGGTTGATTTTATGAAATTGGGGTTTGGGGTTTTTTTGTTGTTTTACTTTTTATTTTGAGATTGAAATGCACCACTCTGCTACAGCACATTTTTTATTGAAGGGAGGTTAGGCAGCTTTCCCTCAGCTCTGGAGGCTGGGAGACAGCCACAACCATGAAATTCCCCTCCGAATTCAAGCTGATCTGCTCACAAAGCAAGGGGGAATTTAAAAAAAAAGCCCTCCCTGCAGCTGTGAACTTGAGCTAGGAATAAGTAGCAAGGTAACAGATATCACAAAGCAAAAGGAGTGGAAAAAAAATTCAAGTAAGGCAAAAAAACACTTCCCTTGCTATTTATTCAGGGGCTTAAATTTATTTAAGCTGTGAGAGTATTTTAAAAAGTACTTATTTTGCATTCATATGGTAGTGAGGAATTAAAACAAATTCCCTGAATGCTTTTTTAATGTGGTTTTTAAACTGCTTTTTACTGCTTGGAAAAGATCAGTATTTATATTATTATGAAACTGATCTCACTGTTTGTGCTAAACACCTTTAGAAGAGAGGCTGCTTGGCTCTTCCACGTTTAATTTTATGAAATATCTCAAAAGTTAGGGGCAGCACTTTTCAACCTCAAAATAAGATCCGATCTCTCCAGATTTCCCTTGAATGTTCCACATTATTTTTGTAGGGCACAATTCTTCTTCCACACTATTTAAGATACCTTGAAAGTCGACAATTTAACATTATTTAAGATATCTTGAAAGTCGATTTTTAAAAAGAATGTATATATATATATCAGCAAAACTTCCCAGGCTTTTCCAGCTTCTTCCACCGGATTAATTTTCGTAGTTTTATGGGATTGCAGAGTTATTATTGATTTTTAACACTATGAATTTGCTGGGAAGGTACCAACCACGTATTACTTTCATTTTGCAAAGCAGTGGCGTTCCAGCCCTGGCTTGGAGTCGGATGTTTTACCCCAAGGAGAATGGTTTGGCTGTGGAAGAGCACACCAGGAACACTTCACAAAGATGTAAAAGAGCTGGGAGAAAAATATAATGTGGGAAAAGGAAAATCAGGTTATTGAAAGAGCTTTTCTTTTTGTCCTGGTTTTTGTTTGGCTCGGGGATTTTTCACCCCCTGGAAGCAGATCCATCCCTCTGCTGGGGCAGCGTAACTTTTCTGAGCCTGAAATTCCTGTCACAACGTAGCAGAAATCCTACCCCGGGGTGTCAGAAGCAGAGTTGGATAATGTCTGTCAGAAATATACTGATAATATGGAATTACCTTCCTGGAAAAGGTGGATTTAGTAGTGCGGCACGTATTCCAACAGCAGAAAGGAAAACTGATAAGCTGCTCCCTGTAAGGTGTTGATCCATCGCAACACAGGAGTTTATCCTCTGTGCTAATTGCACCCTCATGTCAGCTCTGCCTAATTCAAGTATAAGCCAGGCTTGTATTTAAACCTGCACTTTGTCACTTCCCTGGCCTGATTAAAGATTAATTGCTGCAAATCTGCCCGCTGGGTGTGCAAAAATCAGTGCAAGGGCTTCTTCCAGCTGGAAAATTCAGCCTTGTCTTGCTGCAACACCCAAAGTGCTTGAATACGGTGGTGACTCGGGGTGGGTTGGTGTGCACCTCCTCAGGAGGGGGAAATTATGGAAGGGGGGGGTGGAATAAATGCAGAACTAGAAGTGTCTGTGATGTTTCAAACAGCACCAAGAGAGAGGCGCCAGCCACAGAGGGCTTGCGAGCCAAAAGCCTTGGGAACCACGGGCCCGAATTCCAGGTACCTGAACAACAGAAGAGTTGGATGCCTGTTGAAAAGCAGGTCTGGGATCAACCCCCTGGCTGGGCTCTGTTCTATAACCTCCAACAATGGCTGTTCCAGTTCTCAGAAGTTTATTGTCCCACCGAGAGCCACGGCACCGCAGGCTGGGGAAACCTCTCCCACATGCTCTCGGGGGGGGGATTGGGAACACGCTCCCTTCTGTGGACATTTAGCAAAATGCCCTCTCTGGGATTCCCAGCTGGATCCATCAGCTGGGAAATGGGGTTTGGATAAGTCCTCTGACAGCGGGACTTGTTGCTGGAAGGGCAGAGAGAGGGAAACCCCCAGGCAGGCACCGGAGAGGCTGCAAGGAAAGACCCACCGGGCCAATGTCACCTCATGACTGATAACAATTCCTGATCTCCATACAGGAGGTTTTATTACTCCCTCTTTTCCTATGCCACATTTCCAGGAGACAGGGACACGGACGTGAGCGCACCCCAAGCAGCCAAAACCTGGGATCGCCCTTCCCATCTGTGTGCAGCAGTGTCTGATGGGAACAGCCTGGGCTAAAATTTTCCATGCTCGGTGTCTGCCTCAGCCTGATTATTTTTGGAAAGGGCTTTTGGAGGAGATGGCTTAGCCATCCCCGGGACTGGGATCAGAGAAAGAGGCATCTCGCCATGGCGCAAGCATTCCAAGATGAGAGCAGAGGGAATACTGTGCTGCTTCCTGAGGGTGTTCAGGATCGGTGGATGCTCTGCCTGGAAGCCTTTTGCACCAGCTCATGGCATCTTGGCTCCCTCAGGGAAGCACTTCCCTGATATTTCAGAGCATTCAGATGCTGCAGAGGGGGGCATTGTAGGGGTAAATTATATTTCAGGCTCTTTCTCTATTCAAGGTGTGTAAACAGGACACGCAAATAAGCAAAAAACGGCTTCAGAAGGATAAAACGCAAGGCTTTGAGGTAAAGAGGCATAAAACATGATCTAAGTGCGGGGATAGATAGCTGTGCATGGCCTTTATATGCAGCTTTTGCAGCAGATGTTTCTGTTCACTCTGCTCCCCGCGGTGGTGATCTGCTTTCCCGGGGCTAAGCTGGAGCAGGGATGCTGGCAGGAGTCATCCTCTGCTTTTGGAAAGGCGAGGTTTTAATCCTGGACCACAAGAGGGCACTGCCTGCAGCTGGATTCCCCTCAGCTCGGCTTGGACAGTGAATCCAAAACATTATCTGCTTTTATTCCCGTCCCCCTCTCCCCCTCTCCTGGCAAGGGATTCTTTTTGAGATTGGAATCTCTTTGGCGCTGGAGTTTCCCTGTTCAGATGCACTCGGGCTTCAGCAAACAGACTGGGTGGGAGTCATCTAAAATTAGCCATCGTGGTGGAAGTTACACTTTGTTCCCACAAAAAGGGCTGATGTGTCTTGGAAGGCTCTTCCCAAGGTCAGGGCTTGTGGTGACCCCCACAGCAACATCCTGGGTGCCTACACATGGATTTATTGAGGAGGTGCAGTTGGGAAAGCAGAGCTGGGCTGTTGCAAGGAGACTCCTGCAAGGCATTTAGGATGCTGAACCTGCTCTGGAAAGCCACCCCAGTGCCTGTTTGCCTCTTTTTCCACCTGTGCAAAGGGACTGTCCTGCTCCAGGGCATAGCTTTGACCACAGGGATGGCCGGATCCACTCAGGGAACAGGTTCATTGCTTCCATCCCAGTGTCTGACCTAGGAGCAAACATTTTCTGCCACAGGACAGCAGCCCTCAGGCTGCTGTGAACTCCTCCTGCTGATTTCCCTGGGCAAGCTTCCCAGGTCATATCCCGTGCCCATGGATAGCATGGCCACAGCCCAGGAAATCCTGCCCCAAATGGCCATCACTGGGTTTCAAGGTGAATGAAGGTTGTGGTGAAGTCCCTGCCAGCCCACCTGAGGGCACACCATGGTGGTAGCACTCTCCAGGCGAGGAATTTTGGACATGAGAGGCACAGAGAAGCTTCATTCTTCTCTGCAACAAGAATTAAATGAAGGAAAGAACACCTGGGAACTCCCTCATTAGCTGCAATTTTCCCAAGTATTCTTGTTCCATCCTTTCCCTGTGAGGGTGGAGAGGCCCTGGCACAGGGGCCAGAGAAGCTGTGGCTGCCCCTGGATCCCTGGAATTGTCCAAGGTTGGACACAGGGCTTGGAGCAACCTGGGAGAGTAGAAGGNAAATTGTTCTTTCACCCCCAAATTGTCCCTGAAACTACCAACACCTTCTCAAAAGAACAGCTCTCAGTGGGGATGTGATTCCTTTTTTTCCAGGGTTTCCAGGTTGATGGAGAACCACAAAGTATTGTTCCAGAGAGGGTCAGCAGTTTACTTTTGGAAGAGGGAAGGTGTAACAAATAATTCTCACTTTTCTTGGCAAGGAGATCAGCGGGCTGGAAACAGGGCTGTGTTTGGAATGAGCAATTCTCCTGCTGCTCCCAGGCCCCTCAGCTGCTCCTCAGGGGCTGGAAGACCAGGGTACCACTCCTCAGCACCTCCTGGCACCCTTCCAGGGGAGGTTTGGCTGTGGAATTTCTGGTGAGAGGATCCTGCTGCTTTGTGAGATGATGAGGAAAAGCAGAGCTGACCTGTGCTGTGCTGCAGTGGAAGCAGGGCTGAGGAAGACCAGGAAGGTGGAGCCTGACCCTCCAGCCAGGTTGGTCACTGGGTTTCCCTGTTTGGGAATGTGCTGATGGACTGAGGAGCCTTGGATAGGTCTTCATAAAGTCATCTTAGAGTCTTGATCTGTGCAAGGGTGTCTAGGTTGCTGTACCAGCTGTATCAGGCTGTGTGTGTGCACCGTAGCATTTGTGTAATTTATTCCTGGAGTAAAATGTCAGGGTTCAGGAAAAAAAATCGCTGAAGAGCCAATTTGCTTTTGGTCAGTTTAGCAGGAAGGGAGCTTCTCTCAGCCAGAGAGAGCTGATGCCCTCTTGATTTGCTTTTATTTGCATGAAGTTAATGGGGCCATCAGAGACTGACCTGATCCTGTGACACAGTCACCATTTCAGCAGCCAGTTGCACCCAAATGATTTAACAACATGTCACCTAAAAAAGCGACATTTGCTTTAGTAATTTTGGGTGGAGCATCATCTGGAAGAGCCTGCCAGACTCCAGGTAACCCAGGGAGGGCAGGCAGAGGTGGACTCTCCCCTCCAGGCAGCATCAATCAGCATAAAATAAATGTGGCTTTGCTGAAGATGATGGAATGACACCGGTGTCAGTCGGGGTGTGCGTGAGGAGAAACATCTTCATCGGTGCCAATAAATGCATTGGCTCCTCTTCGTTGATTCAAGAGCCCAAGGTCAGGGTTTCAGCTCCCAAAAGGAACATTTTATTTCTGGTTTTGACTCCAACCCAAGTTTCAGTCCTTACATATCCTGCTGGAGGGTTTATTTGCTGTGGTTTTTCCAAGCTTGGAGTCACCATCAAATTCCAACAGCCTGTTCCTCAATGCTTTGTGTGATCATCACATTTGTGTGATGATTCCTTGACAGCAGCAGGGACAGGTGGGAGTGACCCCACAGCAGGCAGAGCTTGCCAGCCTGCAAACCCCAGCCCAGCTGGCAAATCCTGTAGGAATTCCACTGTGGTGCTGGTGGAACTGGGCTGTGGGAAGCTCAGCAGATATTTCTGTCCATCCTGGCATTGCTGTCTGAGTGTGGAGCACCAGTGATGGGTGTTTGCATCTCAGGAGGACTTCAGCTGGAGGACTACTTCCTTCCTCAGCTGGAGGCACCATGTGGAGGAAAAGCTCTGACCAAGGACAATTCTTTCTGCTCTGTCATTATGATATCTTTGATGCCCAGGGCTTCTCCAGGTGTGCTGTCCATCCAAACAAGCAGTGCCTGAACCTGAAAGATCTCCCAAAATCTCCTGTCTGTGGATGTGCTTTCCTACTGCTATTGCACACATCCAACTTGCTTCCAAAGCCATTATCCAGGATTTCCAGGCTGGAGCAAAAGGCAAAGAAAGAGATTTCTGCTTGTAACCAGGTGCCTGCAGCAAATATTTGTTTCAGGACGTGGCATTATTGTCCTGTGCCCAGAACAAAGCTTTGCTGCAGGGTAGAGAAAAGCAAGGCAGACATTCAAATCTTTGAAATGAGGGATGTCTGGAGACAGGGATTCTGGATGCCCAAAATTAGCTGGGTGTGAAGAACTTTTTAGTCCTGATTGGAGATGATTCTCTCAGCAGCCATGACAACCCTGGAGAAGCATTGTTTTGTACCCTGATGGCTGTGGGATGTGACCTGAGAGCTCTGGCTGAGGGCAGCTTGGAGGGGGGAATCCCAAATCTCTGTTGACATCAGTGGTACCTTGGGGAAATAAAGATCCTGATGAAAACCCATGGAAACCCCTACTGGGATTATTTGGGCACTGTTTGGGCCACTGGGATGGGTGTGGAACTCTCAGCCCTGGCTCTGGTCCCACTGAGCCCTCATCTCACCATGAGGGTGACAATGTGATAGCTGCTGCAGGGGTGCTGTGACACTGATGACATGGAGGACCAGCATTTCCAGAATAGAGATAATTTTTCTACTTTTTAGAAGTAGAAAAATTCATTTTCAGGTGGTTTTGTTCTTTTAAAAAAATTTTTCCCATTTTCAGGTGCTGTTTCCTGTAAAAATGCCTCCAATTGTCTTAAGCAGGTGAGAAAGCAAAGAGTCAAAATTTGAGATTGCATGTTTTATTCTAAATTGACTGAAATACATTGTTGCACCCAAGATGAAATTCCCCTTTTCATGTTGGCAGAAAGATTGAAAAGCTGAAAAGGTCCTTCACAGTTTCCCCCTCTAAGGCCCCTCTTCACTTCCCCCAAAACCATCAACCAGAGCAAAAGCTCAGTTCCTGATGTGCTTTTGCTTTGTAGAGATGGGAGCTGTGAGATGAAATGAGAATGATAAATAATAAATGTATTTTATTTTCTTTTCTGCTACAAAGCGCCATGATAAAGAACATTAGGGTGGAATTGTTTCAGACTGAGGGTGGGCAGGCCCTGGCACAGGGTGCCCAGAGCAGCTGTGGCTGCCCCTGGATTCCTGGAAGTGTCCCAGGCCAGGTTGGACACTGGGGCTTGGAGCAGCCGGGGACAGTGGAAGGTGTCCCTGCCTGTGGCATGGGGTGGGAATGAATGAGCTTTAGGGTTCCTTCCACCCAAGCCTTTCTGAGATTCTGTGAAGACATGAGGAATTTTGGATATCTCCTGGACTTTCACGGTCTCTGAATCACTGGTGACTTTCACAACCACCACCCTGGATATCTTAAGCCAAGCACTAGATTTTCACTAACTAAGGTATTGCTTAGTTTTTTTCTTATGATCTTATTTCTCACATGCTGGAAATGGGATTTGGACATAATCTTCATCCAGTGGAAGAGAAAATATTTGGGCTGTGGTTGTGCTGGTGCTGGTTTTTAATGTTTTGCTGTTTTTAAGCGAGTGCAGGTCTATGAGCAGTGAGAAAGTGAAACACAAGGCCCTAGAGAGTGATAAATCAACAGAGAAAGGGGCTGGGTGCTGCAAATGTGGTGGGGAAGTGCTCTGGGACAATAAGTAAGGTCGTCAGCGCAGGGTTCTCACTCACAGTGCTGGGAATTGAGCAGCTGGTACCCAGCACTCCAGGCATCAGCTTTTGCTGCCTTTAAAGGCTTTTCCTTAATCCCACTTTACCCAGGACAGGCGGGCTGTGAGATCTGCACAAGGGAGAGAGGAAAACACAGTCATTTTAACATTCAAAATGAGCTTTAACAAGTCAACTATCCAGCCTCTCCAGAAGAGCTTCATTCAATTGGATCTTTCCAAGTGGGGCTCTTCAGGACAGGAAGCGTGGCAAAAGGGGGATCCCGGGGAGAAATATTTGTGTTGTTTAAAATCTGTTAAAGGAGGGGGAAACTGGCCACTTAAATATAATTTTTTTTTCTGTAGTCAAGGGAGGTATAACCAGTGGTATATCAGGAATCATTTTCCCAATCATCCAGATAATGGAAATTAATAGGAAAGGAGAAAAAACTCCATTAACTTTTCCTTTCAAGTAAACTGATTGCTTTTCCTCTGCAGGCTCTGTCCCTTTGGCACTCCTATGTAATATGAAAGAGGAATATTTCTATTCACTGACTTTTCTCTTTCCTTATTTGTGCTGTACTTTTTGAAGGCTCATTTTGAAGGCCCCTTTCCAAGGTCCAAAGGAACATGTACATGGACATATACATACAAAGGAACATAGAGACTTGGAAAGGGGATTAATTAACTTAAATTGCAAAGTAACAAGGACTACTGAAACCCCCCTCTGCTCCTCCCTGCTGTAAGCAGCACAAAACCGACTGCCTTCTGAGATTGTGGCCCTATGTTTGGCAGTTTGGGCAAATTCCCATTTTCACCACACAGTGTCCTGATGAAAAATATATTCTGGAGGAAGAAAGGCCTCATTCAAGCTAAATCGGGGATTAAGTACAAACTGAACCAAAGACTGAATAATAGCCCTTCACTTTAAAATAGGAAATAATTATTAAGATTATAAATTGCAAATAGACATTTACTTCCCCATATTTCGAAAACAGCTTGAAATTTGAATGCTCAGTCTTGTGTATCCTGGTTCATATGTTGAACTGTAACCTCTGAGAAACTCTGGGTTCCTGGAACATATGTATTTTAAGAAATTAAACGCTGTTTGTGTCCAAACCCAGGTGTTTTTCTCAGCCAAGTACAAGCTAAAGAAAACTTCTAAAGAGAACTTAGAAAATCTCCAAGGCCTCCATCAGAAAAGAACAATTTCACAGGGAATTTTTTTAAAAGTCTAAAAATATTTTCTGAGGATAGAAATCTTTGCTCTTCGTAAAAGGGTAAAGATTTTTGCTATTCCCTTAGCAAGTTGGTTTTTTTTCTGGGGGGGGGAGGGAGGCGTGGTTTATTCCATTTTTAAAGAAAAAGACCTTTCTCAATAGGAAGTTGGAGAAGAGAGTGAATTACAATTTTCCGCTGCGACCTGATTTAGATTTCCCCTTTTTGAGGGTTCATTTCTGTTCTGTTGCAGAGCCCTTTGGGCGTGATGAGCAGCCAAAAGCAGCCCCGCCCCACCAAGGATTGCTCTGCTCCCCCCAAACACCGCCCACCCCTGGCTCACCGCTCGTATCCCAGGTGGCCCGCCGGGGGCTCTGGAAGCCGCTCCTCAGGCACCTTTCCAGGTAGGCCTTGGGGTGGGAGCCGGAGAGGAGGATGTCCCCGAGCAGGGCGATGTAGGCGATGGCCAGGCGCAGCGTGTCGATCTTGGAGAGGCGTTTCTCGTAGGGGAAGGTGGGCACGTGGCCGCGCAGCGCCTCGAAGGCCGAGTTGATGCTGAGCATCCGCCTCCGCTCGCGCAGGTTGGCGNGGCTGCTTGTCCCGCTCGGCATCCCCCTGCTCTGGCCAAGAGGGCTCTGCCAGGCACTCCAGGAGGAAGTTCTCCAGCTGTGCATCGGGATCTGCCGGCTCCCAGAGGAGGAATTCCGGAGCGGGGTCCCCCTGGTCGAAGTTGTAGCAAAATTCCTCCATGCCCTGGCCCACCAAGCTCAAGGAAAAGTCACGACTTCAGGCTATCAAGAAAATGGGGTTCTGATTTCATTAACAGCCCCCACGCCAACAAATGAGGGCCAGGAGTTCTGGTTGTATCCTTGGGGAAGATTTTCCACGGTTGCAAATCCAAGTGGGACTCGGGATTTAAATACTTCATGTCTTCTCAGCAGGAAATACTTCATAGCTCCTCTTCTCCTCTCAGAACTAATTAGTACACATGCTTCCCTTTTAACTAGCTGTCCACTACAAAACAATACGAATGAATCCAAGAGAGATTGAGATTTCTATTGACTTCCTCTTGGAAAATCCACTGAAGCAGTTATTGAGCCCTTCAGCATGTCCAGTCTCTCCACCTGCATTTTAGAGGAGGTTCACAGAGGGATTTTGTTCAGTGAGGAGCTGTTGGAGGAAGGAACAGAATAGTCCTTTATCTTTGTGGTGAAGTGTTAATAGGACAAACAAAATGCTATTATATTGCTGTCACAAACACATGGTCCTGGGTTTGACAGCGTGAGCCAGTGGCATCTTCTGCTCTTCCAGAGAAGGAAGGTGTGGGATGCACTGCTGTGCAAAACTGGGGCACAGTGGTACCTCATTAAGCGAGCCCACACCACCTCCTTTGGTTGCTGCCTTTCCCATTTACACTTGAATCTCACATTTCTTCTGTGGACATCTCATGCTCTGTCTCACACCAGAGCCGTAAAACCACACTGGGTGCAGTCCTGGAGTGGTGGAGCAGGTGGGCCACACCACTGGAAGAGCTGGAAACTGGGAGAGCAGCAACACAGGGATGGGGTGGAAGGTGTTAAGCACCACCAGAGCTTTGGGGCAGGTACATAATGTAAGTGTGTGCTTCGTTCTCTTTTATTTCCACAATGCTTACGCCAATGTCTAAATTGATTCAGAAATAGTTTAAGTCGTATTTTTAAGGACTTGAGTGAATGGAAAGGAATCATGTTTAAAGTTAGAGCAAGCCTAAATGCTTTTCCTGGAACATGTCATAAAGAACTTTTATAAAGGTACTTAATCACGTGCTTGACTTTGCGCACAGACTCCCGTCCTGCTGCTGTGTGGTGAAATTTCAAGAGACACCCGTGAAGTTTGTGAGCCACGGGCGGATTCCTGATGGGACAAAGCCCAACAGCTGCAGGTAAAGAGCCAGAGAGCAGAAAATGACCTGCATTTTCCATTGATCCTGAAGGATTCTCAGGTTCTCCGTCTCACAGTGTTTTAGGGTGCAGTCCTGGCAGCTTTGCCTTGGGAAAAGAGGGATTGACTCTAGGATAAGGCACAGGCTGTTAAGGTCCCTTCTTAGCAACCTGGCATTTTCCCTTGTGGCAATTCTACTTGTCCCAGGAAGTTTAAGGAAGCAGAAAACAGGCTTTGGGAAAGGTTCTTGCAGAGTGGTTGTGAGAAGGTGACAGTTTAGGGAACGTTAGAGCTGCCTTTGTTCTCCTTGTTGTGCAAATTAAACAGGAAATCAAATAACTGCAAATCTGCTCGAGCAAGGAAAACGCCAAGTTGGACAATTCCAGAATCGTTAAAGCTGGACAATAGAGGACAAATAGCTGTTAAATAATTCGGGTTTGTCTTATTTCCTCTGGTCAGCTCAGGGCGTTAATTTTGTGCCAGTTTTGTGCAAAGAAAATAATTTGTTCTGACGCCAACTTGCCAAAGAACAAGATTTTGGTGTAGTGAAAGTTTACGGTGACAGACACTGAATGCCAACAAGGATCAGGGAAGGAGGGGATGGATGCAGGAATGGCCAGAGGTGGCAGATCTGAGGTTTGAACTCAGAGTGATCAATGTGGAATTCATTCTGCAATGGATTGTTTGGAGTCATGGAACCACTAAAAGGCTGGAAAAGACCTTTAAGTTCATCAAGTCCAGCCATGACTCCCAGCTGTATTTCCCAGTGTCCTGGCCAAGCAATGCTCCCGAAAGAAACCACTCACTCCAGGTTCTCTTCCAGACACTTCACCAGCTCCGGAGTCACTGTGGAGCTGAGCACCTCGTGGTGCTCAATTGGCACAAGTAGAAGACGTTTGAAAATACCAAACTGGGAGGAGAACAGCTCCCAGAAAGTGCTCCAGAGGAGGCAGCCGTCCACTGGGAACTGTGGACAGGGAGCAGGGGCTCAGCAGATAACTCGGTGAGCTTCATGTGCTGGTTCCCCTCTCTGAGCAGATGCTTCTCCAGCGCTCCACGTTCCCTCCCAGATCCATCACTGCTCACAGTGTTGCCTGGGGATGTGTCTGGCTCCACAGATGCAGAGCAGATGTTCCAGCAAGCCTCCTTTTAGCATGTTCAAGGGGAATTTGGCTCTCTTGGAGAGACTCTGGACAAAGCGACGGTGGGGGGGTGGTGGGGAATGGGGAGGGGAAGAAAGAGAAAACAAGAACAGGTTTCCCCTTGGAAAGCCAGCTATGAAAGAGGTTGGGTCTCAGGAGAGAAGACGAAGTTCCCATCCCTCACATGAGCAGCCCTCACCACAATTCCAGACCTGCTACACTCCCAGGGTTCCTGCACCTCTGCTCTGATCCGAGAGGGAGGGAATGTGCAGATAATTGGGCTAATTTTTTACCTGTCTGTAAGTTGTTGTTTAGGGAATGTCCCAAAAGGGTTGAGGGAGCAGGAGTACCACCCTGAGCAGGGGTGCTGTTGCTTATGATGTGTGGTTGTAATTTCAAGAGCTGCTCAACTGCTGTTTTCTCCCAAAGTCTGCAGCTCCAGTGGGATCCAGAAATAACATTTGACTGCTGGTCATTTTTAATCAATGGGGTCTGATGAAAGCAAATTCTTGAGTCAGGAACTCTGCCCTGGATTTATGTCTGTGATAGGCAAAGGAGACATCATTGTTTGGGTCTGGATTTTCCAAGTCTGGATATTCACATCTACCTTTCAAAACTTTCCTATTCATGCTGGGAATGCCTTCCTCAGCCTTGTCCCCCTTCTTCTGCCATATACACAAATCCACTCACAGCAAACTCTGTGATTTCATGGATTTTGGGGTACAAACCTGTTTTCAGGGAATATTTCCACTTCAGGTTGTGGGGTTTTGTTGTTTTGGTTTTTTTTTTCCCAGTGCCTTAGAAGCTGGAAGCTGTTATCCTGTACCTGGATCTCAAAGATAAATGGGTCACCAGAGGTTATTTTGGAAGCAGATTTTTCTCTCCCCTTCTTGTCCCATTTGCCTTATTTCAGACTCAGCCTGGGGAACCTTCCCAATGATAAAACTGATAATTATTATTAATATTTTCTGCTCTTTTTTCCTTTTTTTTTTTCCCCCAGAAATTCAGCTTGAATACATTTCCATCATCTTTAATTGCTTAATAACAGGAGTCAGCCCTTGGCCTGGACAAAGAACAGATGGAGAAAGGCCCAGATGCTTCACTTTCAAGTGAGATGACTCCAAAGCACAAGTCCATCATGTCATAGCTGCTAATCCAACGTTACACTGTGCAGCTCATCCTGAGAGCTGGGAACTGGGGCCCAGATGAGCAGGGAAGAGCAGATGAAAGATGCCAAATATCCCAGGGAAGGCTTTATCCAGGTGGGACTGTGCAGCTCGTGGTGGTGTGGCTCCCTCCACACGTGTGAATGAAGGCACTGCCAAAATGCAGCTACAGAGGGATCTCCAGGGACTGCCTGGTGGAGCTCCCTGAAGCCTCAGCCAGAGGGTGGACACCAAGCTCCTGGAACTCCTCTGGAGCCCCCAGCCAGGCCTGGCGCACCTGAATCACTGGGCACATGGTTTAGGAAGAGCTGGGGGCAAGAAGAGTGCAAGTATTATCATTTAGCAATGGAATGTGCTGCTTTTTAACCTGAAACAATTGTGAATGTGAGGACATAATGAGAAGCAGAGCAAGGATTTCCAGGGCAAGAGGATTTCAAAGGGCTAATGGCTCTTCCCGGGATGCTCCAGTAATTGTGAAGTGAAGCTTTGCAGGATGTTGATTTAAGGGAAGAAGGTAACGGGACCTTTATTATTCGCTGGGTAGAAACCTCAGATGTCAGAGATTGTGGAGGAAGACACTGGTGAGTGGTTGTTAATATAACTTTGATTTATTTCAAGTTTAGTATAAATGAGTCAAGGTAGTCCCTGCTTTAAATGCCTTTGGTGTTTAAAAGTGAACACAGTCCCTTTAACCTTTCTGCAGAGTTACAGAAAATTAATCCCAGTCTCCAGGAGAAGGAAGGTATTTTCTCTCATAAAAACACTCACTGGTGGTTTCCCCTTTCTCCCAGAGCCTTTTACGAGTTGGGGGATGACCTCTGGGCTCCTGCTGCCAAGTGATTCCTTATCCAAGTCACTTCTCTGCGACTGCTTGTGTGAGGGAATGGTCACTTTTGGGAGATGCCAGCCTGTGCTTTGATCTCAAGGGGCATGGAATTGCTCATGGAGCTTTTGAAGGAAAGTGGTGTTCCTTGTAGAATGGCCTTGGGAAAGATGCTTGCCCAGAGAAGCTGTGGCTGCCACTGGACCCCTGGAAGTGTATAAGGTCAGGCTGGATGGGGCTTGGAGCAAACTGGGACAGTGGAAGGTGTCCCTGCCCATGGCAGGGGGCGTGGAATAAGAAGAGGTTTCAGATCCCTTTCCACCCAAACCATTCCACGATTCTATTAATGCTTCAACCATCTGAAACATCCCCCAGCAAGTTAACATAATGCTGGGATTGCAGATAACTCCCATTTTAAGTACCCTGTGTCCATATCCAATGAGAAATATCTCTAGGGTGAAGAAGGTTTGTCATTCATGTCATTCATGTGACATGGAATGCTGTTCTTAGGAGATTAATTTGGATATGTCTGAGTGGAGACTTCAGGTACTTTGCTCCCAGAAGGTTTGAGTTGCCCCTGTAGAAAATGTGTTTTCTGCAAGATGCTTGTACAGTTTTTACTGAGGTGGGTTACCCATCTCTGGAGCCCTTTCTTTAGGTACAAGAAATCCTGAATATCTGTGGGTTTTGTAATCATTACTTAATGATGACAAAAAAAATTTACAGAGAAAAATCCCAGCCCACTGTCTCCCATACCTGTTCCAGGGCTTTTTTCCTTAGTCTTCCTGCTTTCCCTAAGGAGGGAGCAGATGAGGAGAGACAGCTGGGAACAGCCAGAAGCATGTTGGAAGAGAAGAAGAGAAGAGACCCACACTAGGCCCTTGAGTATCCCCAGCTTGCAGCCCTGACAGAAATGGGAATCTCATTCTTTTTCCCATTAACGTGCCACTTTTGTGGGATTTTGGAGTGTTGGGGCTTGGATTTATTTCTTTGTGCTCGTGGAATTTTTTTCAGTGGGTTGCTAGGGAACTGATTGCTGGGTGCTTATGGGTGCTTGACCAAAACAAAAGGTGGCCAAGCACGAGTTTTGGGGCTGATATTTTCTGATAATGGGCCATTAGGGCTCATCAATGATATGAGACATTACATCATTCCATTGGGAGATGCTCCACCCAGTGAAGGGTGCTCCAAGCATTCCTACCCAGATAAAAGGGAGAGGTGGGCATACCGGTACATCCTGTTTTCCACTGGATTCCCAGAGGAAGACTGGACCCATCTCGCCACAACTGGACTTTCTACAGGACCATCTCTACTCCACAGGACTGCGTCTGTTACTCCAGAAGGATTCATCTGGACTGCTTCTAACACCCTGACCAACAGGGTGTTGTCAGGGTTTTCTAGGGTTTTTGTTTGTTTTATTTGCAAGTCTTTCTCTACTACTACATTTGTATTTTTAATATTCCTAGTAAAGGACTGTTATTCCTATTCCCAAAGCTTTTCCTGAAAGCCCCTAATTGCAAAATGATAATAATCTGAGGGAGTGAGTTCACATTCTCTATTCAAAGGGAACTTCCAGCTTTTTGCTGGCAGATACCTGTCCTTTCAAAACCAAGACGTGGAGCTTGAGTCTCTGGCTGTGCATCCAGAGAGCAGAGCCTGGATCTCTGGCTGTGGCTGGGCTGAGACCCATTCCCCAGCTCCCCCCATCCTTGCTGGCTGCACCTGCACAGCCACCCCTGGGAATTGTAAATCCCGCAGGTGGCACCTCATAAACCTGCCTGGAGACCCCGGCCCTGCAGACAGAGTCCCCTGGGCAGCTTTACAGAGTGATGCCTGCTTGACTGGCAGCTGCTGCCGCTTTATGGGAAGCCAGCACATGTTCCCACTAAAAACTGGGAACAACGGCCTGGGAAAAACTCCCTGCCTGCGTGAGAGGCCTCAGCCCCTCTCTCCATCTGGAAGGTGGCTCTTCCTGGCTTTTTCCAGCCACCTTGGATGTGCCTTGGATGCGATTCAGCGCCTTGGTTGGCTCTGTGGACACAGTGGCATGAGGGAGCACGCCCCAAACCTGTTTCTCATGGAGAGCTGTCACGCCATGTTATGGTGATGCTGAGCTGGGCATAGAGGGGAGGGTTGGGTTACTTTGGAATTTTTGTTTGTTTGTGTTTTTTTGTGTTGCACAGAAGTCTTTTCAAAATTAAAAGGCAAAAAAAATCAGAAATCTGGGAATGAGGTTTTGTGACGACAAACTGGAAGAGAAAATGCCATCCCAAATCTGGACAAAGAAAGGAGCAGGTGGGGCCAACTGAAGGCTCCTGCTGTAACATGGAAAATGCAAAGACTAAGTCTAAATGCAATGTTGGAACCACTTGGATTGACAATTTATTGCATATACTTTCTGAGGACACCACTCAGTGGAATCCCACACCCAGCATGTCCTGCCTGGGAAGTTCGGAATGACCCACGTCATGGGATGCTCAAGGATGATGATCCCACTCTATTTTTCAGTGTTTCCTCCTTTTTCAAGCTGGCAGGTCACTGTTGGATCAAAGAGGAGCTAGTGCTGTCTGACAGACAAGTGTCACAGCCATGAGGGAGGAACCAGAGTCTTGGGGACAACCACCAAAGGACCTGGAGATGTGGGCAGGCACTTTTTTCTGTCTTTACTCAGCAAGACCCCAAGTAAGTTTATTTACTCAGGTTTTGAGCATGGGAGTGTCTGGAAATGCCTGACTCTTTCTCTACCCCTGTGCATGTCTCCTTTGCTGCCTGGTGTCATTCAGGCTGCATCCTCAACCCATGTGGAAAAAAACACTGACATTTAAAAGAGGGTCAGGGAATCCTAAAGGTTGGAAAAGCCCTCCAAGATAACCAAGTCCAACTTTTGACTGAATTGTCCACTAAACCATATCACAATGTCCACTAAACCATATCACAAAGTGACGTTTCTCTGTTTTTTTGAGCGCTTCCATGGGTGGAGACTCCACCACTTTCCTGGGCTGCCTGTTCCAATGCTTAGCCACCCTTTCAGTGAAGAATTTTTTCCTCCTATTCAACCTGAACCTCTCCTACCATAGCTTGAGGGTGTCCTGTTGATATTTTCCTGGGAAAAGAGGCCAACCTCACTTCTCCATGATCAATAGTTGCAATCACAGCATGAAGCAGCTGCAGCTCCAGAAATCCCTAAATTATTTGGTGGAGGCTGAAGGAGTATGCCAGGGAAATTATAAGCAGATTCCTGTGCTCTTTCCATGATCATCCAATGCTGGGAGAGTGTGGAATTCCTGGACAGGCACAGTATAGCTACTCCTGTGAAATTCAGGGACAAATGTCTTTTAATGTCAAGCCAAACTGGTCAATTAAGTGATGTTGTTAGCTTGAAAAAGTTTCCTCTCTTTTCCATCTGAGTGCACTTCAGGAAGGCAAACTGCTTGTCTTTAGGATTATGCATTCTGATTTTCCCATTTAAAAAAGGAGGGCAAATAAAACAAAATTTAAAAAGAAAAATAAAAAACCACTGGGCTTTTAATGTAATCTTCTGCTTCAAAACTTGGCACTCTTGAGAGAACTATCAAAAACTATTAGTATGGCACTGACATTTGAGTCAGTCTTCAAGGAATTTGAGATTTCTAGAGGTAGTGAGGGAGGCTTATGTGGGAAATCTCTGGAGAAACCCACGTGCTCTGGGGAGTTCTGGGTGAGTTGTGTTGAGAGCAGCTTTTGAAAAGTGTGGAGCTGCGAGTTCCTCAGGCCACTGACAGGAATAACAGAGCACGGGGAGATGTTGTGCAACACTTCCAGACCTCAAAGGCTCAGCAGCTCACGGCATTCCTGGGCAAAGCTTGGCTCTGTTTCATTCCTTGTTTTTGCTGGAGAGGTGCACTGAACGTGGCTGGGGTATTGCTGGTGGGTGGGTCATGAACTGGTGCCACTGGCTCATGGGACATCCTGATCTTATGGAGAACCCCTGAAATGGAGAATAATATTTTATGCATCGAAAATCTCATTCCCAGATGGAGAAACTGAGGCACCACCAGCAAGGGGAGGAAGAATTAAATCTCACCAGGCTCACTCCAGCTCCAGAGCTGAGCTCTTGATAATTACCCAGAAGGTCCCGGCTGCTTTGTGTCTCGGTGTAGCACGCTGTGTGTGATATATCCTTCCAGGAAAATGCTGTTTGGTTAAAAGAGTGAGCCCCCTTTTTAAGGCATGATTTGTGGTTTTGACTGTAGGTCAAACAGCAGACACTTCTGATTAATGTAACTTTGAGAGATGGCAAAAAAAAAAAAAAAAAGTCAAAAAAAATCAAAAAAAAAATCACATGCCTCGGTGGGAAAAAGTATAAAGGACAAACATCCAGTGCTGTTCAGCATTTTGGGAGGTGGGGAAATGAGCAGGAATGATCATACCTAAACAGAAAGCCAAAGCCAGTGCTTGCAATTGCCAAGACATCAGCCAAAAGGAAAACACAACTGTGATGGCAGTAAAATCATGTATGAGTCATGATGGGCCAAGAACAAGTTTGCTTTCTTTTCCCCCCTCATTGAGCAGATGATGATTAAAAGATAAATCATGCCTGGAGTCAAATCAAGTGATTGGATTAAAGTTTAGTTGAGTATTTAGAGACTGTTTGGGACACAATGGAAAGCTAATTGAAAACTTACATTTGTGAGACCCTTGAACTCTTCAGCTCTTAATAAAATACTACTGCAAAGTACACAAGGGTTCCCTGTGGGAGAGATTCCTCTCCACAAGTGCTTTTGCTCCTCAGGTATGTGGAGAAATGGAATTCATTTTCTCGACAAGTTCACTAAAGAAAGGCATGTTCGTGATCATAACTCAGCTATTGCTCATGGTGCAGTAACTTAATCTGTTCAGCTCACTGAAAAGCAGCGAAGCAAGACAAAGGGAAGTCACTTCTTGGAAAAAAAAATTGAGGATTTAAACACTTCATTCTTTTAACTAGTCTTTGTTCTTCTGAGAAGCTGGTATGCCAGAGCAACTGGCTGCCTGCACTGGGCTGAAGTGACTCTGGAGTCTTGAAAACTATGTAAAAATTCCTTCTAGATGTGCTGTAGTGGGACATGTCATGCTTTATTTGGGCTAATAATGTAACTGCACTCTGGAATCACCCCCAGTTCTTCAGGAACATACCCAGCCTCCAAAGCATTGTCCTTTCTGGTGGAAATACCAATAAAACCCACAAACAAAGAGAATAAATTCCCCTATGTCCTCACACACACGAATAGGCAGGAATGGAAAACCTGGCTCTTCATGTGACCCCTGTGTGACCAAGCACAAGCCTTCCTCAGGAATCCTGAAAGGAAGCTGCAGAAACTCTGTGGCCAGGTTCATTTGTCCCTTTTGCACTGGGATTTTCATGGACCAAAAAGGGGTGATGAATGGGAGCATGGCAGAACTACCCCCTCCACATGTGCAAGGTTTTACACTTCTCTAACTACTTTGACCTTTGCCACAGTTGTTTGGGTTGTGTTTTTTTTGTTTTTGGTTTTTTTTTTGGTTT
>WEIU01024052.1:641222-666855 GCA_013389925.1 Aegithalos caudatus
TTTTTTTTTTTTTTTTCTGAAGAAGGATGTGTTTTTGCAGAGACCAGAGGTGGTAGAGAAGGTTTGGGCGGAAGAATGGGAAGAAATTATTATGCTGATTTTTGCTTATGAGTATAGGAAGCCTCAAAGAGTGCTTTCATAGTCTTACTAATAGAAGACATTTCCTAATGTTCAAAGTGGTTTTTTGCCTTGTTTCAGCTGATGTCTGTGACTCACAGTCTGTCCCCCTGTTCTGGCTTCCTCTTTGCCTTTTACTTAGCTGAAGGGCTTAGTGTGGCTCCTTATGATTTTTCACCCTATAACTTTTTCACCTTTTTAACTTCTTCACCTGCATCCTGTGCTCAACCTCCTGGCTTTCCCTTTCCTCAGGTCATGCAGTCACAACCTCACCTTTGCTAAGGCAGGCACAGGGATTTCTGAAGTCCATGGCCTCATGCTTGGCTATATCTGCTGGAGACAGCTGAGGCAGGTGAAGATAAGGAATGTGGGGTTAATATTTTGGGGAAATTCAAGTTACCAACTCACTTCGGCAGAGCTTTCACTGAGTTCATCCTGTCTCAAACATGCATCAAACAATGAAAATCTTAAATTAGTCTTAAATAAATGTCATTACAAACCTTCTGTTTGTGCTAATTAATGTCCATTATTTGGATCAGAACATGCAGTTCTCCCACTGGGCAGCGGTGCTGTGTGATGTGCCCACAAAAGTGAGCCCAGCATTTGCTTCTTCTTAGCAGCTGTGTTTTGTTCTTCACTAGAAAGCTTTACTGTGTCTTAAAGTGATTAATGTGTTCTGGGAGGACTGGGTAAAAAGCCATCAGTCACAAGTTATGGGACACTCCTTGGCGGATTAGAGGGAGATGGTTCGGGAAGATTAATGTATTCCTTCTCTCCGTTGTTGCCGATTCCAAGAGGTTTTGCCCCAGGGCTGAAGCACGTGGGATGGGCACAGCCAGCCCTGGAGGTGACACCGTGTCTTCCACGAGGTCAGCTGCCTGTGTGTGAGTTCTCTGTGTGGAGCTGCCAGGAGCAGGCTGAAGTGAGGAACATTTTGAACCTGAATGAAAGCTGCTTTGGGGGTGATGGTGCTCGCAGAGCACTGGGAAGAAGAGAGGAGGCTCAGTGTCTAAAAGGGCTGTGAGAAGCCTGAGGAAGCATTTTTTAGCAGTAAGACAAGAGGGAATGGCTTTAAACTGCCACAGGACAGGGTTAGATGGGATATGAGGAAGAAATTCTTCCCTGTGAGAGTGGTGAGGCCCTGGCACAGAGTGCCCATAGAAAATGTGGCTGAACTGACTGAGGTCATGGTGCAGAGCATTGCATTGCATGGGAAAATTGCCTTGAATTTCCTCCGGCTTTGGGGAAATGAGGTGCTGAGGGGGCTTTTGATCTGGTCTTGGTCAGAAAGAAAACTTGTCTGCTTTCTAGCATGTTCTGAGCTTGGAGAGCCCCTCTGGAATAACAAGTTGAATGGAGCCTGGGACCATAGAATCCTACAATGGTTTGTATTGGAAGGGATCTTAAAGGCTTCCTTGTTCCAACATCCTACCATGGGCAGGGACACCTTCCACTATCCATCCAACCTGGCCTAGGACATTTCCAGGAATGGGGCATTTACATCCACATTTTCTGGGCACCCTTTGCCAGGGTCTCACCACATTCTGAGAATGCATCAGTTCTGTGTAAGAGCCATAACTAGGAGTAGATTTAGTAGAAGTGCTGTGTGTAAGGCTGTGATATCTTTTAGTGTGGTATTTTATCAAATAACTCGTAGGTCTCCTTCCACTACAACCACTGGATTTGATGAGTTGGGCTGTCTAAGTGCTTTGACTCCGGCCACAGCCTGTATTGGGCCTCATAAAAAAGGTATGCATGATTTCAGGCTCTCCTCCCCTCCTGGATAGCTCATCTCCTCCGCTCTAATGAAAGTACTAATAATTATAACAATAGGAGATGTGCATTATCCTGAGGGCCTGTGCACTGCGTCCCCCCCGAGAGCTCTTCTGTCAACTGCTCTTAATATTCCTGTGCTCTTTGCAACCCTTATGGTTAGAAAACCTCCATGAGGGGGGGGAACATGCCACAGACACGTCCCAGAGCTGAACGAATCACGCTGGGTGGAGTCTGGGGACACAGAGCCCTGGATGGATGCTCGGAGGACAGCACGAACATCTTCCTCCCGCCCTGGAGAACAACTGGGTTCGATTACGTGTTGCGCAAACTCGCTCTGGTTTGGTTTTCCCCTCGGAAGGCGAGGGCAGATGTTGTGTTCTGTGCCTGCCATGGGGTTCCAGCCCCTGGGCTGCCTTTCAGGACCGAGTCTCCCACTTTGTGACGCTCCTTTTGGGGGTGAGCAGGCATCTGGAAAAGGGGTCGAGAGCTGTTGGATGTCTTTGCTACCCAGCGAACACCCTGTGTTTTGTGCCTGTGGAAGTAAAGGCAGTTTGGGGCCAAGGGACACTAAAACCCAACGCATGAACACGAAGGAATGTCTGTGCTGAGCTCTGGGGCACCTCCATGTAGTGTTATGGGGTACTAATATGTGTTCCCCTAGGGGAAAAAAAGGAATCTCCTGGCTGTGAGAGCCCAGAGTTTGTGCTGTGGTCATGGAAGTCCTCTGAGAAAGCCAAGCACGTGTGCTGGCCTTTCCTTCAAAGCAAATATTCTTTGTGCAAGCTAATAATTTTAGCAGGGATTCCTTTCTTCCTCTTGAGGAGAGTTAAATGAAGTTATGGGTCAGTGAGAGGGCATCTGTACAGCACAGAGGAAGAATTTCCAAGGCTTCAGAGTAGTCCCTTCGTTTGGAGAAGGTCTGGTCAAATTTGCTTTCCAAAACATTTTCTTTATTAAATGTTTTATTGGTGCTTTTGCTGGTTTGCAGAGGCTGTTAAGCCCATCTGAACTGGTAGGACTCAATGGATGGAACTGACAGGATGCTGAGGGAAGTTTTAACCATTTCCATCCACAAAGCAGAACTTCCCAGTAGTTTCCACAGTGCTTGTCCAAGTTTCTGCATAGAAATACTGCGTCATTTCCAGGAGTCAGTGATGTCGTTCCTCCTTCCAGCTGGTAAAAGGGCATTCCCATCTGGGCTTGGAAACGCCAGCACAGATCCAGTATGCCAGGGTCCTTCTGCATTCAGATTCTCAGGCTCACCCCAAATCCTTTGTGTTCTGAAAGAGGGAATTGAAAGCTCTCTGAGCAACTTCACCAATGTTGTTCAGACCTCCAGCGTGTAGGAATGGGGCAGCCAATAGCTCTCCTTAGGGCTGTAATATCCTCACTCAGAAACCACTTTAAATCAGAATTGAAGCTCGATGAGGACTGTGCATTCACCAGTGAAATTAATAACTGGCTGTTGAGTTTGTAGCTCCCTTGAAAAGGCACTGGGTAAAAAAACCCTGACTCCTGATGGGAGAACAGGGGCCAGAAACTGAAACTAATCTTAATGAAAAAGGGTATCCAACAAGCCGCAGGGCTGTAAAATCTGCCTGATCAAATCTCCACTGGACCATACTTCCTTGCGTCCCGATTTTGAAAGCCCAATTTCCTGCGAGATTGCATGATTATTATTTTTTAATCTAAAATGTATGGCTGCAAGGAGAAAAAAAAGAAAATTAAAAAAAAAAAAAGAGGCATTTTAAAATAAATAAATCTGGCGACGCAAATGGGATCACGGCGCGGTTTGCTGGGAATGCCGAACATTGTGTTGCCCAGAACTTGGCATTTATGGAAGTGACCAGCAGGGAGGAAATGGAATTGTTCTCATGGCCGGTGTCAACTTGGATCATCGAGCCACACCGCAGATTTGGCATCCCTGATGGAAAAGAGAGGCTTTCCAGGCCGGTACAATCCCGCTCCAGAGCGTCAGTCGTTGCGTAGGTTGGGGTCGGCGAGGATTGACAACAGGGAGGGACAGCATTCTATGAGTCTGGCGCTTTCTTGTCCCAGATTAATGATCTTCCAATCTGGTTTTCAGGCACACAGACTCAGTCACACGTAAATAAAAAACAGAGGGAAGCTTTTAAGAGACTCAGATGCTTGGTATTCCAAGCAACAGTGAGAGCAATGCCTTGCGAAGATGCCCCGTTGAGTGAGAACATAGTGGGCCCTTTGTGCCTCACCTTTTCCCTGGGACTTCTCTCTGAAGGGATTCCAAGCTCTTTTTCCGACTGGGCCGTTGGTCCTGGTTTCAAATTAAAAGTAAGTCCTGCCTTAGCAGGGTTCTTCAAAACGCAGGTGCTGCTAGAAGGTGGTACAGCCTCCTGAAGGTCTGATCCCACCCCTGGGGAGGTCTTTTTGTAGGGAGATGGAATCTAAGGCAGCTGCTATTCCTTAACTTTCCCAGTGTGGAGAGGTCCCTATGGCTGGGGAGGAAGGACACAGCTTCCTGAAGGTCTCAGGAGTTGTCGTCCAGGAGGACACAACTGTGCCAGAGGTGCAGGAGGCTGAAGCTTGTGGCGGTGGTGGTGGGTCAGCACGGGACAGGAGTTGCACCTAATCAGTGCCCAGTGGCTGTCCAGACATCTCTAAAGTGGAATTCCAGGCAGAAAACTAGGCAAAGAAGGCAAAGCTGTTGTCATGTGACACTTCTTGTGGTTGATATTTCATGAGCCTCTGGTGGAGCAGCCCCACCTGTGCCAGCACCGCAGGCCAAGATTCAATAAAGTTGTTGTTTCCAGTTAAAAAAAAAAAAACAAACCCACACACATGAGAGCTGTAGGAACGGTGAATCCACAGCTTGGCAGGGGACAGACTTGAGCACGACTTCACTGCAGGAACGACGTTAGAGCCCCATCCTGTTCCCACTGACATTGGTGGCAAAGCTCCCACTGGCCCCAGTGGGAGCAGGATCAGCCCGGCATTCATGGCCAGGGTGGTTCCACCAGGGCCTGATTCTGGTTTTGGGGTCTGTGGCTGTTCCAGCGAGGCAACGCTGGTGATTGTGGGTCAGGACAGGAGTTGCATGTAATCAGTGCCCTGTGGCTCTCCGTGCATTTATCAAATGGAATTTCAGGCAGAAAACAAAGGGATTGAAAGGTTGAAAAACAAGGAAGGAATGTGCACTTGGCAGCTCTGCTAACCAGATGTTTGTTTCTTTTTCCTTGTTCTCAACAATGACTAAAAAACTCGTGAACAGTCTCAGGCCCAGCGCAAGGTCAGCCCGAAAAGTAGGTAAGAGGTGTCGCAACAAGGCGGAACGGACAGCTGGGGATGGAAAATGTTAATTTGTCCCAGGATCCGGGCCCTGTGGCTCGGAAAGCACGGCCCAGCCTCCAGAAAGCCTGGGCACATGTGGTGCTCTCCCTTCCTAGCACAGGCCCCACTGGGCGTGCGAGGCTCTCCTGGAAGCTCGCGGTATTCCCTCTGCGCCGGCGTCTGTGAACTGCTTCCAAGGGCAGCTGAGTGCTGCCAGAGCCAGAGCAGGAAGCAGCCTGTGCTGGAGTGCATATATGTAAATATACGCATCCATTTCCTGGGAAATGCCTGAGCAGCGCAGCAGCGAGTTGTAGCTTGTGCGATTTTGTGGGAGAAAACAGCACTTATGGAGACAGTTTCATTATATAACAGTTTTCATTGCGTTGCAAGGACTGCCTTCCTGAAGAACTGCTGAGTTTTTTGATAAAATCAGTCCAAAAAGGGAAAATTGACAACTGGCAACCGGCAGCACAATGCCGTGAGGTTGCAGAGCTGTGAATTGACTCTCTGGCCTCTCTTTTCTATCACCCCTGACAAGGTACACTTCTTCAGCAGCATCTCCTGAAGGCTGTTCCCTGAACCAGCATCTTTTTTCCTTGTTTCACAGAAAAAAACACTTCATTAATCAGTCTGCAGGCGAAGCAGATAAAGATATAAAAAGAAGAAAGAAGAAAACATTATTAATTTTTATGAGCAAGGAAACAGAGTCAGAGAGGTAGAAGTGACTCATTCGTGACTTGCCTGTCTGTTAATGATGGGATTAGGAGCTGAGCTCTTGTTATCTGACCAGCTGGCTCTTTCACAGATCACATCTGTCCAGTAGTGACTCCACAGCCAAACAGCAAGTTTGGACAGGAGGCAGAGCTTTACTAAACTGGTGTGCAGGAGACTGGGATTGCCTGACCTTTAATTTAAATCACCATCACAAACAAATCGGGTTTTAACAACTGGTTTTATCAGGCACCACCATTTTCAGGGGAGAAAATAAAAGAGAAATCAGGTGTATTAAAGTTATACAGAAATGCTTCATTGGGCTTTGTGTGACAGTGAGTCAGGGTTTTGGATTTCCAGCTGGGTTAGGATCAGCTGAGTTAGGGCCAGTAGCTGCTCATCAGTATTCAACAAACTTGTCCAGCTCAGTGCTTGTGAGCATGGCACGGATTAATCTGTGAGTAAAAACCAGACTCCACTGCCTGAGAAGGACAATCCTGGGCAAGATCAAGTTGTAGTCTCCAGTAAAAAAATGCTGTGAATGTGGTTCCAGAATGCCACGAGTCTGAGTGAGGGCAGTGAGGATGCTCCTCACATCTAGTTTTCCTGTCTCACCAGCACTTGAATGGCCTCCCAAAGTCAGCCCTGACCCACGGCCAAGCTGATTCCTCTCCATCCTACAGCTTTGGTGTAACAGGCATGTGGAGCAGCAGGGATGCTCCTCACACCACCCCCTGGGCTCAGGGACATCACTGACGTGCTCAGGGAAGAGCAGCTCTTGTCTGAACCACCTCAATATGTAGAGGGAGAGCAGGAAAGGAGCTTCCTTCTGGAAGAGCTCCCATGCAAGAGTCCAAGTTCATTTTTTATCCACGATCCAGCAGGTATGTGGCTGATCTGCTGTGATGAACCCAAGCTCATCCATCCTTCTGGATGACATGGAGCTGTGTCGGGGGAGGGTTAGATTGGATCTCAGGAAGAGGTTCTTCCCCCAGAGGGTGCTGGGCACTGCCCAGGCTCCCCAGGGAAGGGGAATGGCCCCAAGGCTGCCAGAGCTCCAGGAGTGTTTGGACAACACACCCAGGAATGCACAGGGTGGGATTGTTGGGGTGTCCGTGCAGAGCCAGGGGTTGGACTGGGATGATCTTTGTGTGTCCCTTCCAGCTCGGAATATTCCATAATTCCTGTGGCTGAAGCAGCATTTCCTCTGCCTGCCAGCTCTCCCTAATGCCCTTGGGCAAGGCAGGCCATCAGTGCAAGGGTCTCTCTGCCACAATCTCTGTCAAACCTGGGAGAGGTTTTATTCCATGTTTGGGAGAAACACTGGCCAATCCTCCCTCCTCCTCCTTCTGCTCCCCAGATCTCTGGCTCTCTTCAGAACCACATTGAAAAGAAATCTTTGTTTGTTTATGGAGTTTCTGGGAGCCTCAGGTTTGTTTTACTCCATCCTCCTTCCTGCCAATGCTGGAAGTGCCAGAGCATAAAAGAGTCATTTCTCTTGGAGTCACCGACTGTGGTTGGAAGGAGCAGCGCCAGGAATCTCAGGAGAAATTTGCTCCTGATCTTCCCAGCACAGCCTTGCAGAGTGGAGGGATGGAGAAGAGCTAAGCAAAGCATCTGGGCTGCTGGATGCCATCAGAGCCTGTGCTCCAGCTGGGAATGTGTTGTTGCTCCTTTCTATAAGGACAGTGGCATGCAGAGCCAAGGCCAGGGGGGAGGTGGTGGCCATCTGCCTGCAGCTTTTCTGTGCCCCAAAGCCTCAATTCACCATGTATTTAGTGCAGATGATAATGCACAACCTCCAGACCCACATTTTGGATCACTTTAGTGCCACTGTGGGCTTCAGGGATGGTTTTACCCAAGCCCCCTCTGCCTCCCACCTGACCCAAAAGCTGCTTTGAGCACAAAGCCTCGCTCCTGCTTCAACCTGAGGAATGGGAGTGACCCAGGAATGTTTGATTCTGCCTTCATGGGCTTCCAGGGTGGAGTCAAGGCCCCTTGTTCCCCAAAAGATGTTGGTGGAGCCAGTGAGATGTCCAAGGAAAGGCACTGAGCCCTGGCTGAGCTGATGTTGTGCTGAGGTGCCCAAGTTCTCATCAGAGAGGGGTAATGCAGGGAAGAACCAAATTTTCCTGCAGCCCAATGTAGATGGTGGAAGAAAGCCTTAGGTTTTCGGGGCTTCTGGGTGGGACCAGCTGGAATTTGAGGTCTGACTTGACAAAAAGCAGAAATCTGCTCCTGCTTTGGTGTGGGTATTACTCTGGGGGGGGGGTGGGGGGTGGGCCCTGCAGATGAAAGAGCTTCAGACTCTGGCATCCGTGAGCACAGGGGATACTGCATGGATGAAAATCTCCTTCAGGTCACTGAGGAGTTAAAAGCATGCCAGAGGAGATGGGATTTTTTAGCGTGTCCCTTGCATATCCAAGAAGGATGACTGGAGACTCTGCATAACCTGGTGACAACACAGGACAGCATGGTCTTCCTGTGTCCACCAGCTGTGATCCCTTTGCTGAGGGCAGCCAGGAATTGAATGGATCCCTAACGGTGTGTGAGCCCTTCCTTGATCTGTTGCTGTTACCTCATTCTATGGCTTTCCTTGGTTGCAATCCCAGCAGGACCCTTCTGAAGAGGTCTTTGTGTGAGCTGGGAGAGGAGCACCTTCCTTAAAGGTGAGTGTTTGGGGGAATTTTGTCTCCTACTCCCTCACAGCATTCACCTCTGCCAGGTTTGGATTCCTGCCTGACCTTTCCCCCTGCTCTCCCACCCTACCTGCAGCTGCAGAGACTCTTACCTTTAAGCCATCATTCAGAAGTCTCAGAAATTCCTGGGTCAAGGCTTCTATCCCCTTCTTTTCTACACCAGTACACAAATATCTGAGCTGTCCTGCTGTGAGCTCCCAACTCCCTGGAAAAAATAGGGTGAAAAGTTCGGGAAACCACGATCCATTTCACAGCAGACCTGCAAAGTACAAATATTAATACCAATAAAACAAGGAGGGGGTGGTGGTGGAATTCAGTTGCCAGTGGCTGACAGACTTTCAAATCCTCGAACTGGGAGCAAGGCTTTTAATCCACACACAATAAACTGTCCCACCTCCAGCAGCAGGAGCAAACTGCTTTTTTGAAGGTGGATTATCACCAAAAAAACCCACCTCAAAAAAAAAAACCCCTGCCATTGCTGAGCTTTCCTGTAAACCATCAGCCTGGATATGTTTTATGATGTGATTTATAGAGAGTTTGTTTCTTAAGACTCAAAGCAACATTGCTATAAAAGTATAAAAGATGCATGTTTTGGTGGAGGATGAATGCCACTGCCTTCTTTTCCCTCGTGGGGAATCTGCTGGCTGGGCTAGCACCACTTGGAAAGATGAAATCTTCATGTGTGGGCATCCACTGGCAGCCACGGAGGAGATTATTGTGTCATCATCCTTCTGGTCAGCAGCAGCCCCACAGCTGCTCCTCAAGCTCAGAGACTAATTAACGAGTTGGAAAACAAGGGGAATGTGCTTCCTTGTGCTCCCATCACCAGTTTGGCTGATTCCTCCCTCTGCAGGCATTTTCACGTCGCTTGTGCAGCACGGTTTGAGTGCTGCTGTTGCCTGTTTAAGTCATGGAATAGATTAGATAATCCTTAGGCCTTTTCCACCTCTGGCACTTGTGGTTCTGCTTAAAGAGCTGTCAAGTCCTGGATTTAAAAGGGCAGAACAAGCCAAGGCTTTTGAGGTTCTGCTGGGAGGATTACAGCTTGTAACACATTCCGAAGCCTTCCAAAAGCGCCTGCAATTTCAGGTTTCTGGACAGAAAGTGTTATTCAGCTTTCTGCAGATCTTCTTTGTGGTTCATCACACCATCCCAGTTTTCCTCCTGCATGAAGACCCCACTAGCCTGAGACTCCTTTTGGTGGGAACATGCCCTCTCTTTCATAGTTTTTGACAGAAGACGTTTGCCTCTTGCTGGAGCAAAAAAATTTCCTTACAATGAAAAAAAAATAACCAACAAAACCCTGCATCTGCCAATTCACTTTTAAATGTGGCTCTTGGAATTTATAGGAAAGTAAAAGGTCCCAGGGAAGTGAATTGTTGTCTTGTAACCTTGCCAAATGTACATTTAAAAAAACCCAACCCCTGATGTGTCTTTGGCCTCCTTGGTTTATTGTGATCTATAGGCTGCACACAACCATCATATCTCTGATGGTGAGGGTGGGATTGGGGAGGTTTTGAAGGAGGTTAAGGAGCTTTCCACCTCCAAA
Organism: Aegithalos caudatus; assembly: GCA_013389925.1. Lineage (NCBI taxonomy): Eukaryota > Metazoa > Chordata > Aves > Passeriformes > Aegithalidae > Aegithalos > Aegithalos caudatus. The sequence continues at coordinate 651,381 of WEIU01024052.1, forward strand.
ACAGTTCTCTGACCTTGGCTGGCTGCTGCTTTTGTAGTGAGTCCTCGCAGCGGAGGAGCCACAGATTTGTGGGAATGCTGAGGAATGACCAGAGGCACTTTTGTGGAGCATCCTTGGACCCAACAGGGCTGCAGCCATGCAGCCAGAAAATCTGAGCTCTTCCCTGGAGAGCTTCTCCCAGTGGAAATACCAGGGGGATCATGGGACACATCCATTGGCCTCCAAGAAATGGCCTATTTTGGTCTCACCAGAGCTTGGTGGCTGTGGGCAGAGTGTCTGCCCTGTCACAGGTGAGTTAGCAAGGCCTTGTGGTCAGATCTTTCTCCTCCCTAAGGAAATCCTGGGAAAATTCGGTGGCGAGCCTCAGTCTCTGCCTTTGTGTGGGTTTGGGGAAAGGTTTATTAATCTGGCATCTGGATTCAAGACTGTAAATGCTCCAGAGGCTGTGGGCAAGGAGCGTGGGCTTGAGGAAGGGAGAGGTTTCTGGGTTTGTGTTAGTCACGTGCAATATGAATGAGCACAGGCCATACTAGCGACAATATTTACATTATATTCTGCTGTCATTGTTCCTCAGCACTGCTGGGGGAGTTTGTTTGCGTGTCACTGTAACCACACGCTGCTCATTTCCGATGGGACAGCGTTCCCAGGAAGTGTCTGCAGTGAATTCCAAGCCTGTTCATGCAGTGATGTTTCTATGCCAGTCATCCAAGCCCATCTGACTGGGTCTGCTTGTAAACCAGAGTAACTCCCTAGAGTAAAAGGAATTGGATTTGGGAGACACCAGCTCACAAACCTTGTGGTGGACATGAGGTGTTCACTCACCATTCCCTTCTCTGTCACTCAGCTGGATGAAAATTCCAATTCTCTCGAAGCAGACCTGGATTTCCTGCCCTAAATAAGGACATGGTTTCCTGGTTTTGTGCAAAACCCAATTTTTTTTTTTTTCTACAACTTCAAGCTTTGAAATGGGGTGGACATCTGAGCTAATTCCTCCAGTACACCTGCCTTTTGTTAATCAGATCTTCTCTGAAGCTAGGACCTTCTTTCAAGTCACAAAAGATCCTAAGATGGGGAAATGTAGAGTTTCCAAGCTTTGGATGGGAGTAAAACTGTATCCTTGCCACTCAGAAGACATCTGTTCTGTAAATTGAAAGTTAAATTATAAGGATCTCAGTGCTTGGGGATGATAAAAGCATCAGTTTACCTCTTTTTGTGCTGAAACCATGGCAGCATAAATCTTCCTATGCCGAATTTCCTTGCTCATATTTTGATTTTATTTTTTTTAATGGACATTAAGGAATGATGGTGCTTTGTTCCTTGGTCGAAAAAATTTGGCTTCCTCCTTCATAGTTTTCCTTTCAGCAATCCACAGGCATCACAGGGGTGGAGGAAAAATAATTGGCCTATAACTTTGCCCAGCTCAGGGAAAACACACAATTAGCGCTGCTGCAAATTGCTCCTGGATTAAATTGCTGAGTTGAAAAGTGGAGAAGCCAAAGACCCCTGTAAATTGGAAAATTTCCCTCTTTGCCTTGGGATGTTTATGATCTGAAGACATCAGTTGTATCTCTGGGCCTTGTTTCCCTCACGGAGCATCTCTTGGGAATTTTTTCCATTGGAGAGCGTTGGACTCATCAAAGCCAAGCGGGATAAACTGGCATAGGATCATGAGGGAAAAGGTGAAGACTGTGGGAAACGATGCCTTCAGGCTCTGTGTTCCACATCAAATACAGGCTCTCCCCAGCCTTAAAACCAGAGCCCTGTAAAACTCTGGGTGAGCCCCTTAATGGATGTAAAATTCCTTGTCCCCGAGCATGCTCCCCGTTGTTCCCAGAGCCTTTCACCTGGATGGAGCCGGGAGAGCAGGAGCATGGAGGCAGCTGGAGGTCTCCCACAATTAAAGAACTGCTCCAGCCCTCCCCAGGTGCAAAGGTGAACATTCTGAGGAGGAACGTGCCCAAACCTCACATAAAATCGTGGCAAACTGGGCAGTTCTTTGCCTTAGGCTTCCACATTTTGTAGGGTGGGGAGAAAAGGAGGGTGCAGATGTCAGGCATGGAGAGGTGAGGTGGAATTTTGGCCATTTCTCTGGTGCAGTTTGGAGTGCCCAGCTCCTTCCTTTAGAGCCCTCTCAACTCCTTCCCATGGGATTTTTTTGTTCCATGTGTAAGATCCCAGGTGGTTCAATCAAAAAGGATCAGGCACGAGGGGAGCAGCAGACATGGAGCCCCTTGGAACGGAGACTTCCTGAGGTCAGGGGGCTGCGAAAAATCAGTCCCAAAGAACTGAGAATTCTGATCTACTCAACTCTCCATTCTCACCCCAATGTGTGGGGAGATGCCAGCCCCGACCCACACCATGGCAGGGAATAAACCATTCCCTAAACTTGCCTTGCTCCCTTGTGCAAAACGCACCCCAAACCTGCTGAAATGTCCCTTGTTCTCAGCAAATGCTACCAAAACTGCCATGGGGAGAAGAAACATCTGACTTCTAATAGAAATGGAGCAATTTACTTCAGATTCTGCCTAGTAAATGAGAATTTTGCCCCTGTGGGATGGGTCTGGCCCTGCCCCAGGCCTCAGTTCTGGGAGCCAGGGGCACAGTAGGAAGGAGCTCTTTCAAAGCACATAGAAATGGTCATCTGGAGAGGGCAGCCACCAAGGAGCAGGGTGGCTTTGGGTTTTTTTAAATAATGGAGAGGTGTGGAGTTGTTTTCGTTAGCTCCAGGCTGTCAGAGCTGTTGAGCTGAGTGTTGTGGGTGACAGGGACGAGGGATGGCTCTGCCTTGGGGCAGGTGGCAGGTACCTGAAGGATGCTGTAGAAAGTAAGTGCTTGAGAAGCAGCTTGAGTTGTGGCACAAGCTCAGGGCTGGCTCCCAAGCTGCCTCATCACAAAAGCCCTTGGACCCGTGTGTTCCCACCTTGGTGGGAGGGAGGGAGGGGCAGAGCTGCCAACACCTCTCAGTCCTTTCCTTGAGGCAGGTTTTGTCCATTCAGAGACCTCGGGCTCTGAGGAATTCTTCCTCATCCCATCAGTGAGAGCAGCATCTGTCACCTTCAAACCCTGCTGTTTTTCACTTTGCAGTGCTCAGAAGGGTTTGGGGAGCCTGTGGAAACCCTGCTGGCATCATTTTGCCTTTTAAAAATGCTTTGTGTTTTAGGAATGGTGGATTTGCAGGTGTGGATGGCCCTGGCTGGGAATGGACCACAACAAAAAGCCTGAACACAGCATCCTGCTCCCTCTGGGGAATAGCAGCTGTGTCCTGCAGATCTTGGAGCTCGAGGGATGCCACTGGAGGCCAGGTGGAGCCTGTGAAGCACTGGTGATGGGAGCTTTGAGCACACTGGGACTTTTCCTGATTAAATCCTGCTTTCCCCCTCACCCCAAAGGAAGCTTGAGAAACTGTTTAACTTTTTGTGGGGGAAGCCAAGCATTGGAACATGGGGAAATGCCAGATTTATGGTTGCCACTGTAATCTCACACATGTGCTTTGATGCAGCCTTCAGTAACCTGACTCCCAGCACTTTTCCTAGAAGCCTGCACTGGTAGCTGAGTTTTGTTTGCCTACAGAAGTTTGGATCAGGCATTTCCAGGCTTGGAGTGCCTCATCCTCCCACCTAGGCAGCTTCCTGGTACAGGTGATGGGATTGTGTGCTCAGGGTGGTGCTCAGAGTGCACAGGGGTGTCTTTGAGGGTGCTGCACCCAACAGCTGATGGGGATTGTCTCTGCTCCCAGGAAACTGCAGCTTCCTCCATTTTCTGCTGCAGGGGCTTTATTTTTTTCAGGCAGTTTTGAAGCATGGTGGCATCTGAAACAAAGAGCATTCTGTCTGGGAAACCCCAGAAGTGCATCCTCAGTGATTGTATCTGTGTTTGTTACAGTGTCAGAGAAAGCAAAATATTCCTTCTTAGACCATGGGCTTCATAGCTTGATGATCCACGACTCTGTTAATTTAGGAATTAATACTAGAGATATTCCCTAACTGCAGAGCCGAGCACCAGCACACTGTGGGCAAGTTTTGGCAGAGCTAAGAGGGTGCAGCCTGGATGGGAAGACTGGGAAATTTCTTGGTAAGAGTGAACCCTGTCCACATCTCCCTGTTCAGAGCTGATGCAAACAGAGGTGAAGGTCATTAACAATAATAATAATAATAACAAACTAATGGAGCTGCTTAGTAAAAATACATTGGGCAATACTTTGGATGAGGTGCAAGGAATGTGTGGGATCACTCCAGGTTTCCAGGCCTGTCTGAACTACCTTCATATCTGCAGGAATTTAGGGTTACTTGCATTACCTTAAAGTAGAAGCTGTGATTCCAAGGAGCTAATTCATATCCTTTGGAAGGAGAAAAGACACATCTACTGAGAGGTGGGATGTGTCTCAGCAGCTCGAGGAGCTGGGCACGGACATGACTCAGATGGATTCATCGGAAATTACTCAGGGAGCTGTCAAAGCACAGCTCCATTGCCTTGGAAAATTGGTCATTTGAAGCAAATTTGTCAGCAAATCACTTGGAACTGATTTGACCCCGTGTGGTGGCAGATCTGAAGGCTGAATAATTGTGTGCTTGACCTAATCTTGCAAGAATCTTCACACTAATGACTAATAGAAATTCCCTGTTTAAAGAAAACATCTGCATGTTGCACATCTCAAATGTTTGGAGGTTCCCAGTTTAATACCATCCCTGAAAAACAATTTTCACATTTTTTCTCAGTGATTTACAGTGTTCAGTTTACTGTGCTGCCTTTTAAGTTATCTTCTGGGATCCAGTTCAGCATGTATCAGAGGATTCCTGTCTATCTCAGCCTGGGATTCAAAATTGGTCCCCTGGCCTAATTACTTTGTATAATACCAGCAGTGACAACTCTCAACCAAACATGCAATAAAAGGGAGAAGGTGCAGGAAGACAGATGAAAACCAGACTTCCCTTGAAAAGGCAGGTGTTGACTTGCTCCCAATCCATAAATACCTCTTTGGGGAGAAAACTTTGGTTGTGAGAGCATTTTATGCAGAAGGTGAAGACACAGGGATGTATCAGCTCAGGAGAAGGTTGTCAGAAGGCCACAATTCCACAGCAGGGAAGGTTATTCCCATCCTCACCATTGCCATGCTGCTCCTGAATTGCACTGAAACCCTTTTGGATGTGGGGAGAAATAAACCTGATTTTTCAGACTCCTCTTAGTTCACTTTAGAACAGGATGAGCTCTCCATGTGGAGAGAAAAGAGGAGGGAGGGTGTTATTCCAAGGACAAAGGAACCTCTCGACTACAGATTTGGAAGCAATTACAGGGAGAAGCCAGGAGGAGAAATGCAAACAGAAATGCAATTACAGGAGGAGAAAATGCAAACTTTGGAATGCACCTGGTGTGGCTCCTTGGCAGCCAGAGGGGCAGGAGCCACAGGAAGGAACTGTGAGGGTTAAATCACGGCCACAAGCATCCACTGCAATATTTCCATTTCATGTGTCCTTGAGTGTTTTGTTCACTGAGCAGCAGATCCATTGGCCTCCTAAATAAGAGATGACAGCGGGAATTTTTGACAGAAAAAAGGAGATAGCAGAAGGCCTCGCACACTTTTGAGATCTTTGAGATGGAGAAGAATGTGGTGGGTAGTGGGTAGTGGGTAAAAGCATGGAAATGAAGAGTAAGTGCTCCACCAAAATGCTACAGCTGTTTGCCTAAATTCATGGGCAACAAAAACCTCTTGTGGGAACAAAAACCTTGGTCACAGAGCCAGGGCACCCCTTCCCAACACCAAAATCCCACATGTTCTGCTGCTAATTATTTCCTTCATTCCCATGGAAAGAAGGACAAGCGAAAGCAAATTGGCATTCTGGGACACTGGGAAGCGCTGGAACAAACTGGGATCAGGAAACACAAGGACAAGCTGGAGTTCAAAGGGTAGGAATGCAGGTTCCCAAATAAAGGGGTGATTATGTGAGCACTTAAGGAGGGATTAGAATCGCAGGTGATAATCGTAAGCAGCTGGAAAAAGAGACCGTAAAGAGCCAGAAATAAAATAAAAGACAGGTGGAAAAAAAAGAACAGATGAGAGAGGTGTGGTGGGAATCCTGCCCCAATTAAAAATATAAAAACAAATGCTCTGATGCACCTCATTTCAAAGGACCATCACACAAACATATGAAATGAGGTGCCCTGTGAGGTGCTCTGACTCCAGCTGACACCCTGGCTTCTCCCACATCTTCCTGGGCTCTGATTTGGGTGGGAGCCCGTGTTCCTTGGAGAAGGGATCTTCTGAAGGAGTACCTTTGTGGTAAGTGCAGCTTTTGGAGTCTTGCTGAAATGCCCCTGCTGCTGTGGTTGGGTGGACAGCCGTTCTTGATGCTTCCAGCATTTCCTTCACTGTCCATGTTGCCTTCGTAGCCAGGTGTTGGGGGCTTAGAGGGAAAAAAGACTCCCAGATTTTGTCTGAAGCACTGAATATCCCATACCTGGAGCTGGTTTTCCTTTTTGCTGCAGCCTTAGAGCTGGCATTGAACCAGGAGGGTTTATAGCTCTTACAGTCCTGTTCCAACATTGTCCTCAGATTTATGTCAGACCCACAAAACCTCAGTCTCAGTCCTGTGGGTGACCTGGGGATCCACTGCAAAAGGAAAAGCCAATTCTGGCCATTCTCATGGGGCTGGACCACACATAAGGCTCAGGAAATTGACTTTCACCTGCAGCTTGGACCCACTGAAAAACAAGAACTCCAATACTTCCACTTCTGAACCTTCAGAACTTTTATCCTTGTATTTCCTTCTCCCTGCTTGAGAAACCCTTTGGAGCTAAAGGCAACAGCACATGGCAGAAAGAGTAAAGAACTGTACAAAAATACAGTTTAACTTAAATTTGCTTTTCAGAAGAAGCTACCCCAAGCCCTTCATACTGATGCACAACCTGACCTCTTTGCTGAATCTCTGAATTCTCTTTTTTAATTCCCCTTGCTAGAAACACAAGCTTCATGGAAAATCAATGTGTGTTTAGGCCATAGAGGAGGCAAGGATGTGTCCTGCACTTCCAACCCTGTGAGACCTATCAGGAGCTCAAGGAAGAAGAGGAAGTAAGTTTATAGTAGGAGCAACCTGGTCTAGTGGAAGGAGGTTGGAATGAGATGGGCTTTAAGGTACCTTCTAACCCAAACCATTCTGTGATTCTATCAGTCTACAAGAACATATCTTTTGAGGACAGAGGTTCAAAAGAATCCTGAAGTTATTTCTCCTTCTCCACATCTCCCCCGCAAAAGAATATCCTAAAATATTCTCCTGAATTAAGCTGGAACATCATGTTTGTAACCAGCCCTCTTGTCACTGTGACTGCCCTTGACAGAGTAGGGAATTGTGGAATCAATATCTAGTTTATAGTTTGAAAGAGACTGATGTAAACAGCAGAAGAGGGTTTGGAGAGACCCTGGTCAGGTCTTATGTGTTGGGGAGGGTGTGGGTTGATCCATTTCTGCCATGTAAATAAAGGAATATCAGCTCCAAGTGGGGCCAGTGCTTCAGTGATGCTGGTTTGGGGTTTGGGAGTTCACCACTCACTTTTTGGCTCTTCTAGACCCTTGCCAGTGTGAGTTTGGGCTCCTATCCAAAATGTGACAATTCAGCCAAAGACACTGTTCGCACAATTAAATTGGAACCGATGCAAGGGGTCACCCACAGCTCTGTTCTGCTGGGTCACCTCAACTCCTTTAAAAGAGGAAAACAAACAAACAAACAAACAAAAAAACACAGCAGTAAATTTCCAGGCTTGCAACCTCTTGTGACTTCTTAGAATTGTTCTAACTGCTTTGCTTCCCTTTAAAATGTTTCAGGCAGGCCTGGAAAATGGTGGCTAAATGGGTCCAGCAAGAGGGCCTGGGGTGATCCACTGTTGTACTTTTCCACCTTGGATGTAAAAAGGTGTTGGACATTTTAAGAGGTGCATCTGCCTGCATCCAGCTCCCTGCAGGAAATGAGGATCTTGGGGTCAAGCTGGTTTTCCTCCAGCCTTTTGCCATGAGTGGAATAGGTTCACTGATCTGCCACCAGCTGCATCTGTCCAGCTGTTTTACTGAAATCAGTGCTATTCTTCTGGTTTTAAGCTTAGACTAACCCTTGAATCCAGCAGGTGCATTTGGGTTACACCAGCTGATGCTTAAGCAGGTTTTGGACACTCCTTTTCCCACTGATTATATCCAGAATGTGGATTTTGTTTCTTGCTGGACCTGAACCAAAAGAAGCAGAGAGAAGGAGGGAGGTAAATATCTTTTGGTTTTATGTGGGCAGAGCCTCATTTGTGTCTGTTAGGGGCTTATTTCCACTCATTAATATCAGGGCCAGTGTTGGGTTTAGCTTGCACTGTCCATGTCCATGTCATCCATCCTCAGGGATGCAGTGATGCAACATCTGTGCCTTCCAGAAACTGCCTCCCCCACCAGCTCCCCAGCTGCTTTTGAGGGCTTTTCAACCACTAAAAAAAAAAAAAAAAATTGCAGCCACTTATCCTGTGGTTTTCTCACAGTTTTTCCAGCTGCCCACTGGCCACCACCCTCTGCAAGGACAGTCACTCTCAGGAGGGGAATTACAGTGGGAGGGTGGGGAGTTACAGTGACCAGGGACCTCGTGCAAAAAGCAGGAAAACCATGCTGGAAGGGTGATCAGGAGCACAGCAGGACCGTGAGAGATGAAGGCAGGGGTGAAGGGCCAGGCTGGAATAGCCATGAAATTTCTCCTCCCCTGTTTCTCTCAGGCTTCATCCAGTTGACCCCTTGGCAACTCTCACCTTGCAGCCCTGGCTCTGCCAGTGCCTTCCCATGGCAAATAAACTGTCAGCAGAGGCTCAGGCATGTAAAAAATGACTAAAAACAGGCACATTCTCTTTTTCTTGCAGTTGAGATGAGGGGTGGTGTGAGGTTTTTATCTTCTTTCCTTCGTGTTAGACACGGGAGTTGCAGTTTTGTGTTCAGACTCAGTGTTTAGTAATTCTTATCTATAGTACAGCCTCATGAGTTGTGAGCTCTAACTAGCAAGATAGACAATGGAGGTGTCTCTAACTCTTTCCAAGGCTATTTAAGCATAAACTATTCAATAACAAGATGACACCTATATTATTTATACTTTTAATCCATTAATTGACCACTCAAGGTCTGCAATGCAGTCCTTTTTTCACCCAATTAGAAAAAACCCACCCAAAGCCAAGAGGAAGAAGGTGAAGAAGAAGGACTAAGACAATGCCCTAAATCTGCCATGTTGCCCCATATATATGACTATATACTAAATTTTTTAATCTGAGGTTTTTTACCCTCTGATATCACACACTTCTATTCAAACTCCACACCCACAACCCCAGTGCTGTCACTCAATTTCAGAAGCCTGTTCCCTGGCCTCAGGTCAAATGCAGTGCTTGCCTGAGGGCCAGTGCCTTTTGGCACAGAAAGCCCCAAATCCTCAGTTTCCAGAATTCCAACAGGGTGGGGGCACTTTGAGAAGGCTCTCAAAGCCAAAAAGTGGATGTGGCACATATTCCCGAGGCCCTGAGCTGGAGAGCACCTCAGGGGCTGCAGTTTGGTCCCTTGGCTGGGTCTTATATCCTGCTTTTTAAGAGTGTGGTAGCTCTCAGTGTGTGTGCAAGCACTGGGGGAGGACACCTGGCTCCTCCAGCCGGGAATCCATGGGTGCAAAGAGCTGGAGAAGCTGTCAGAGGGATTCTGGCTCCAGGGATGTGGCTGAGGGAGCAAATGGCCTTTAGGTGTCTGCTGGCCCCATTGCTTCACTTCCTGGCCTCCCCCCCCCCACATCCCCCCAGCCTGGGAGATGTGGGAAGCACATTGCTGTGGGGTTTTAAAGGACTTGGCAGTGGGGGAAGTGTCAGGGGAAAGATAAAGCCAGAGGTACCTTTTCTTGTGGTGTGAGCTGAAGATTATTGCAGGTTTGGGGTTCTTGAGCAAGGATTTTGTAAGAGAATCTGTTTTGTAACTCTTTTTTAAAAAAAAAATAAATATTGTTTCCTCTGAAGACAACATGCTTAGCTGGCTCATTACAGCACTTCCCAAGAATTTGTCCTAGGCCAGGATTAATTAGTGAGGCTGTCAGCATGCAGGTTTCCCACCACAGTTCTCTTTCATAGCCTCCTTTGGGAAAAAGGCATCTGCCCAAGGGAAAAGGTTTATGGTGATGGGCAGGCTGCAATCTCCCGTTCCTCAGAAGCTGCACTGATTTTAGGGATGAAAAGATGTTTACAAGGGCTTTAAAACCTGAAACCTAAAACCTTTTGGAAGTGGTTGCAGTTTGGGACACTTGTGTGTATCAGCAGCAAATATCATTTTGGTTACCTGATGTTCTGACCTGAGAAAGGATCCAGGGAGATGCCTGGACAGGATATACAAGGAAAAACATAGAAGCTGTTCAGCTTTAATTGTGGTTGTCTTGAGCTGAGCCAGGAGTTGGATCCATGACGACAGAAATACTTTGTCTCTTATCTTGAAGCTCTTTGTGACTCCAGAGTGGTTTTTCTTGGTGTCTGAACAGCTCCCAGCAATGAGGATCCTCATCAGAGCTGGGCTTTCCCTGTTCATTCTCTACTGTTGTGTGTAACCAGGAGCATCCTGCTGTTCCTGCAGCCTGGCATGCCTGTGACTCGTGGCCCTGCTTGCACCTGGAGCCATGGCTGACGGGGTCTTTTGGGATACTTTTGGGATACTTCCCACTTTGGGATGTCGTGCCAGAATGCCCTGGGTGTCCCGTGGCTGTGTGCAGATGCTAGATCCAAGTCTGGATATGTTTAGGAGCCTGGCAGATGTCAGGTAGCAGCTGTTGCTGTCAGGGGACCAGTAGGAGCTTGGAAATCTGGAAAGAAAGGCTAAAAGTCAATAATTGTACCCAGTCTGAACCTTGTGGAGGGGAAAGAGAACATTTCAGAATCTCCTTGCACTGACAGGGGAGCCCTGTAGGCAGTGATAACCTGCTGGCCTTCTCCAAATTTTCTCCTGGAAGCAGGTGCTTGGCAGGGTATCAGGGAAGTGGGATGAGCACAACTGCTGCTCATTCCTGGGGGAATTTTACCTGCTGGGTTTTCATGGCCATCGTCCCTTCACCATCTTTCCCCCTCCCTTTTTGGAGTCACAAAATCATTTAGGTTGGAAAAGCCCTGGAAGATCATCAAGTCCAAATGATCTCCCAGCACTTCCAAGGCTACCACCAGCCATGTCACCAAGTGCCACATCCACATGGCTTTTAAATACCCCTAGGGCTGCTGACTCCCCCACCCTTTCTGTGAAGAAACCTTTCCGAAAATCCAATCTTTCCACCCAGTTATCCCACTTTTTCTCTCTTCCACCCAACTCTTCACTTCCTTGCCACATATGACTTGCATTAGCCCTAATGGGAACTTTCCATGCAAAGCTCCCACTCAGCTCACAGGGGTGGCTCCTGCTTGACAAGATAATCTCACCCATGTGGAGAGCTTTGCAATTAGGGTGGCTTTATAGCTCAGTAAAATTTAATCTCATTAACATAAAGTTTAAAAAAATCTAAAATTAATACTTTATTTGTGGACAGCAGGTCCAGCACATTCAAATGGGAGCTGCTGGATAGACCTGGGAGGGGGGGATCCTATAGATGACATTCAGAAAGGCACAGCATTATTCCTGGCTTTTTTTCAGGAGCTGAAAAGATCCAAGTATCTGTGTGTGGCAAATGTCTTCCATCCAGGAGTGTTTGCAACAGACTTGTAGCATCTCCTGCTTTCTGCAGTTGCATAACCATAGGATCACAGAATCATGGAATGGTTTGGGTTGGAAGGGACCTCAAAACTCATCCCATCCCACCCCTGCCATGGGCAGGGACAGCTTCCACTGTCCCAGGCTGCTCCAAGCCCCATTGTCCAACCTGGCCTGGGACACTGCCAGGGATCCAGGGGCAGCCACAGCTGCTCTGGGCACCCTGTGCCAGGGCCTGCCTACCCTCCCAGGGAACAATTCCTTCCCAATATCCCATCTATCCCTGCCTTCTGGCAGTGGGAACCCATTCCCTCTGTCCTCTCACTCCAGGTCCTTGTAACAGTTCCTTTGAGATGCTCCACTCAATACTCAGGATGGGCTGGTACACTCAGGATTGAAAGCAAGATCCAGAATCAGATGTCAATGTTGGTATGCTATTCTCTAGGCTTCCCAAAAAAATAAGTGTTTCATATTGCACAGGAGGCCACAGGTCCTGTCTTCTGTGGATTTTTTGTTCTTAAACACTCCGGGACTTTGAGATGGCCTGGAAGCGACCATGGAAACAGAAACCATGTTGGGAAGAGCTCTAAGAATAATAAGTTAATGCGTGCTAGGACCTGTGTGTATTCATCTTTATTATTTCTTCAAATATGGCATTTTCCTCTTTTTCTTTCAATTTGAGGGATGCAGGCTTGGAGCTTAAAGCTGGGATTGAGGAATTCATGTGTCTGAAGCCAACATGTTGCTGTCAAGCCTGGGGAGCAGGGGGTCTTGGCATCACAGTGTACATCCCATGTGAAAAAACCTGGCGAAGTCCTGTAAGGGATGTTCCCAGATGAGCTACAGAGACTTTGCCCATCATGGGATGTGCACATTTCCTTTCCCCCTCTTTGTTCCAGAGAGGAGCATTTTGCCCACGCTGGCTTGGACACAGTGCCAAAAAAATAAAGTATTGCATGATGAGAGAGGGAGAGGCTTGTTGGAAAAAAACCCCAAAAAACACAACAAAATGATGCTTTTAAAATGTGAAATAAATATAAAAGGGAAGAAAGCAGAGCCAGCTGAGTGAAAATCCCCATAAATTGTGGGGATTTCAGCGCCAGCATGGAATCATGCAGTGAGGAAAGTTGAGGTTCCTGGAGGAATGGCACGAAGAGGTTGTCCAACCCCTGTCCCAGGAACACAACAGCCTGGCTAAAATCCATCAGATGCCCCCAGGATGAGCCCTGATCTCACATCTCAGCTGCCCATGGCACACAGGGCTGGGGATAAAGCTGGATGTGGTCAGGCACGAGAGAGAGGGGAGGGGTTAGGTTGGATATTAGGAAAGATCTCTGCACTGAAAGGGTGTTCAGGCACTGGAACGGGCTTCCCAGGCCACTGATGGAGTCACCAACCCTGGCAGTGTCCTAGGCCAGGCTGGACAGGGCTTGGAGCTGCCTGGGATAGTGGAGGGTGTCCCTGCCCATGGCAGGGGGTAGGACAAAATGACCTTTAGGGTCCCTTCCAACTAAAACCATTCTGGGATTTAGCGTCCATCCTAAGATTTTAGGATATTTCTTCCCCTAGAGGGTGGTTGGACAGTGGAAGAGGCTCCCCAGGGAAGTGGTCACAGCACCAAGCCTGGAAGAGCTCGAGGAGCTCTGCACAGTGCTCTCAGCCACATGGTTTCATTTTAGGCAGTCCCGTGAGGAGTAGGGGCTCAATGATCCTTGTGGATCCAACTTGAGATGTCCTGTGTCTGTAAGCAAAAAATAATTTTCCTCCTAAAGGTGAACATTTTATCCCGGCTTCTGTATCCATCACAGGCAGGAATGCTGTGAAGTTGAGCTCATTCCTGATGTGCTGATGCATGGAATTGTCAGTGCTCTTGCAAGCTCGTTGCAAGACCTCCTTTGTCTAGATCAGTCTATATACTTTGTCTTCATTTTGGATGGTACAGCTGGTCCTTTTTTCACTTTTTTTCACTTTTTCCACTTTTTCCACATTTTTTCACATTTTTTCACATTTTTTCACATTTTTTCACTTCTTTCACTTCTTTCACTTCTTTCACTTCTTTCACTTTTTCACTGCCTCTTCAGTCCCCTGGGCTGTAGGCTTTGCTACTGGTGTTGCTCTGGAAATGCTGTGACTTTGCTCCCTCAGCCCTCATGTTTTGAATCACTGCTGCTCTGGGCGAGAGGAAGTTGCTTTCCATGCCCTGGATGCTATTAAGGAAAATCACCAACTGTCTGACGATTATTACTATTTTATGATTTTTTTTTTTTTTTTCTGCCCTTAGAACACTGAGAGTAATGAATGTGCTAAACCTCACACCGGCAGAAACCCGGGGAGACGGGACATCTATTTATAAAAACAAAGGCAGAAATTTCCCCCAGCATTCACGCATCGTTAGAAAGCTAAACCACAGCCCCGGAATGATCCCACTCAGCCTCAACATGGGAGGGCTGGACTGACACACCCGCACCCCACGAATATCCCAATCCCACGGACACCAGGAAAGGTAATTCAGCAAAATAAATTACAGAAGTTTGGGGGAAATGCCTCCATTTCTGCCACTGGTGTGTGCCCAGATTGTTTGGGGAAGAGGAGAGCAGGATGGTGAATGGAAGGCAAGCTTCCACCTGCATCTTCCTGGGGAGCTGCTGGGTCCTGTTCTGGATCCCACCTTGTTTGGAGGGGTCACTGAGGGAGGGCAGGTTAACTTTAGATATTGGGAAGAAATTCTCTGCTATTGGGGTGCCCAGAGAAGCTGTGGCTGCCTCTGGACCCCTGGGAGCATCCAAGGCCTGGTTGGACACAGGGTGAATGGGGTGGAATTTTCTGGGATAGTGAAGGGGGTGGAATAAGTTGATCTTTAGGGTCTCTTTCAACCCAAACCGTTCTGGCAGGAGGTGGAGGGGTCACTTTTTGAGCTTAAATGACCCAGAGGGAGGGTGCTGGCCACATGTGCTTGGTTCTGCCACTTTCCTGCTCCCCCAAAACCTGCTTCAGCCCAAACACGAGCAGAATAATTTCATCTGGCTACGATTCTGAGTCTCCACTCGGATCACTTAAGCTTTTAAAAACACAGCCCTCGTGGCCAGCTCTGTTTGCTGTTGATGGAAGATTAGGCATGGCAATTAGGGAGCGAATCCTGCCTGAACAAATATCCCTTTTCTTGTGCCTAGCGAAGCTTTTTGATGTCTTTCCAAAAGGGTCCGCTGGGAGAGGAAGGGCAACACCTGCTGAACGTGGCAGCAGGACAAAAGGGGTGGCAGAAGAAGCTCCAGGAGAGCCGGGAAAGCTGCGTCTGGTTCCGACAGTTCCAGCCACAGCCCCGTGGGTCAGAGGAGCCCTGTCCTCTCCATAAAGCTGTCAGGGGCAGGAGCATCACAGCGGCTTCTGCTCCCTTCTTTGCATAAAGATGAAAGGGGGAAAACGCGTCCATGAATATCAAAAGAGCAGATGATTGCAGCCAGTGGCCAGCACAGGCTGTGCTTTCTGTGCTTTGCAAAGCAAGCCAGGAGACAATTAAGGTCTAATGGCAATTAGACCCCTAAGAGTAATAAAATAAGTCGGATTCATTCTCTGTTAGAAACCACAGCTCGGTGGTTTTAGACCTTCCCCGGGAAACAGCTATTTTTCTTTTCTTTTCTTTTCTTTTCTTTTCTTTTCTTTTCTTTTCTTTTCTTTTCTTTTCTTTTCTTTTCTTTTCTTTTCTTTTCTTTTCTTTTCTTTTCTTTTCTTTTCTTTTCTTTTCTTTTCTTTTCTTTTTTCTTCCCTTCCCTTCCCTTC
>WEIU01024052.1:682916-735203 GCA_013389925.1 Aegithalos caudatus
GGAAGGAAGGAAGGAAGGAAGGAAGGATTCATGCTACAGGGAGAAGAAGTTTTGCTCTGAGGGCCAGCTGGAGCAGGAAGCACAGCTGGCAGTTCCAGGATCTGGAATGAGGAGGAGTGGAAGAACAGGTTTGCAGTTAAATATCTGGGATGAGGTTTGGCAAGGCCCTGCTCCACCCTTGCTTTGCCCCGTTCTTCTCACATGGCACTGGACTGATCCTTTCTGTTCCTGGTTCCTTCTGTGTTCTTCCTCCCTTAAATGTTCAAGGGAAAAGACAATTCCCCAAATATTTTTCCAAAGGGTAGTGCTACTCCAGTCTTGCTGGTCTTGGAAGCAAAAGTCCAAGGAAATGCTTTGGAAGATCTCTGGCCCCACAGCCTGTCTGGCCTCATGCCCTATGCAACAGTCACCACCAACCTTTCTCGACAGCAGGGAAACAGTTGGGATTTCCCTACTGGAATTTCCCAGTAGAACTGAGAACTGACCCAAAGCTGTTGCACTGTGTCCCTGCTCTGCAGCCAGAATTTGGTTGTTTTCCCATTTATTTCCCCTCTGACAAAACTCACCAAGTTGTGGAGGAAGGGGAGACTTCTATGGATGAAAGGCCTTCTCAAAACCCCAGTTTTGGAAAAGAGCTGCTTACTTCTGAGCATCTCCAGGGATGTTCTGGCTGAGGGTTTGCCATGCCAGAGATCCTATAAGAAATCCCAGCAACTGGCTGCCAAGGCCTGGATGGCTTCCACGTCTCCCCTGGGCAGCAGGATGCTAATTGCCCTCTGCTAATGATGTCTGCAGGCTGTGGAACTCATGAGGGGCTCCTCTGGAAGAAGCCCCAGCTCCATCCCTTCGCTTTAACATGGAACTCAGGAGATGTGTGTGTTTTAAACAACCCAAACCAGAGCACACAGAGCAGGACTGGGGTCTCTGCCCACTTCTTTTGGATATATATGCTAAAGATCTCATCAGTTCCTATTCCTGAAGTTCATACCACAGCACAGCCAACCCAAAAACCATGGAAAGTACAATTTATTTGGAGAGTAAAAAGGGCCTCTGGATTTGCAGCTGCTATAAACTCACAGGAGACTTTTTTTTTTAAGAATAAGTGGGAAAGTCTCATTAATTTCTCCTGACAGTTTCTGAGCTTTTGGGGTATTCAAGCATCTGCCTTTGTGAAGATTAGAAGCCCTGTTTCTGTGAAGGCTGGGATCCTTTCCCAGCAATAAAAGACAGAGGTTATTTTTAGTGGAGGGCTGAACTTAGCAGGGTCACGAGAAAATGGGAGATAGACGGGAAATATTGGTTAAACATTCATTATGGGAAACCCCTGGGAAATGAACCTGCACTTATTCCCTCGATCTGCCTGTCCCTGGTCTCCGTTGATTTCAGTGCCATGGATTTGGTGTCTGTGCGGAGCTGAGAGGGATTACCTTGTCCTTGGACTTGCCCACTGTGAGAAAAGATCTTCGGAAAGGTCAAGGAATCACCAACTGCTGCTGCACTGTCCCTTTCCTCTCCTTGCAAAGGAGTCCCAGACTTCTCCAATCTGCTTCCAAGAGGAAGCTGATGGGTGCTAAATAGATTTCTGGAAGAGAAGAGCACTCCAAAAGCTCTGATATTGCTGTTTATGTTCATCCTCCACATTTTCAGCATTTTAAACAGGAGCAGTCCTACTACATAGCTGAAAATTCTGCTTTATCCTTCAGAAGAAAGCTTTGATTTCACTGTTTTGCATTAAAATCCCCACCAAGTTCTCGCTCTGTCGAGTTAAGGGAGCTGATAAATTTCAAATGGCAGAGCTGGAGATCAAACAGGGGAACTCTTGGTTCCCTTTTTCTTGAGCAGGACTTTGAAAGCAGCTCCTGGAACACTCTCCACAGCAGACCCTTGGGCACGTGCAGGGGCTGCTTTGTCACACCCTGAAGGGCCAGGAGGAACCACATCCCCTCTTCCACTGGTTCAAGGCTGGCACACTGACACAGGAAGAACCACTCGAGCAGGCCTGCAGGCACTGGCGGAGGTCACAGCACATCCACAACATCCCAGAGTTTGGCTCCGAGGTGACAGCTTGCTAAAAACCATGAGCTCTGCCAGGAAACAGCTGCCTTGGTTTTCTCTCTGTTTATTGAGCTCTTTTCCCAGGCATCTCCTCTTGAAATCTGTAACAACGGGAATCTGCCTTTGGATCACTGTTAGCACCAAGGGTATCCCATCATGGGTGGGAATTGTGACAGCTTGAGTTTCATTTGATGAAAATAAAGGTGGTGCCATTGGATAACGCTGACCTGTAGGGTGCTCAGGTGAAAATCTCCTGGTCTGGAGGCTGTCTTGGGCTCAGTGCAAGATGTACTCTATTGCCATCTGTTGGAACAGGTTGGGGAGGTGTTTCTTTATCTCTTCTATGACCCATTCCTCATGGCTCCAGGGGGAGGGAGTGGGTGTGTTCTGTTAATGGCCCAGCTGTTAAAACCAGGTGGGGCAGTGTTCTTTATCTCTTCCATGACCCATCCTCCCTCCAAGGGGATATCTGCTGTTAATGGGCCATCCAGGCTCACTGCATGGCTGATACAATTACATCATCCCATTGGGAGATGCTCCACCCAGGGGGAGGAGCCAAGCATTCCTGCCTGGATAAAATCTGAGAGTCAGAACACCAGGGCTGCCTGTTTTCCACTGGATTCTCAGAGGAAGACTGTACCCATCATAGTACCACTGGACCCTTCTGCAGGATCATTACTTCAACAGAACCACATCTGTCACTCCAGGAGGACTTTACTGGACTGCTACCAACACCCTGACCAACAGGGCCTTATTCTGTCAGTGTTTTTCTTTTCTTGTTAGTTTGCTTGTTTGTACTACTACATTCTTAATATTCCTAGTACAGAACTGTTATTCTGATTCCCATATCTTTGCCTGAAAGCTCCTTAATTTCAAAATTATAATAAATCAGATGGAGGGGGATTACATTCTCCATTCCAAGAGAAGCTCTGACTTTTCCCTGGCAGACATCTGTCTTTCCAAACTAAGACAAGAAGCACAGGAAACACCTCCACTGAGCAATGGAGCTCGATATTCCAGGCAGGCACTGCTGGGCTGGAATATAACCCCAGAAAGCAGAGTGATGTCCAGTTTGGGTGTTCATGAACCACTCCATCACTGCCCCGGTAGTTTGAGTCTGTGCTGGCTGTGGCTTCTCCCATTGGAGCTCTGTGGTGTGGAACCACCCCTGCATCCCTGTGGGAGCGGTGTGGCCACAGCTGGGAGAGCCTGGCTGACCCCTCTTCTCCTGCTGGGAACCCCACATGGCTCCTGTAAAACCAGCTCTGGCCAGCAGAAATCTCTGCCACCACAACACAGACAAACCACATCCATGTCTGACCATGGCTCTTTCCAGAACTCCTGGATTCCCTGTGGAAAGAAACAAACAAAAAAATCCAGTTTGGGTTGTTCAGTAACACCAGAAAACCCTCGATGTACCAGTGGGTGGGAGTGAGTCCACCAGAACCAGACACTGGGAATGCTCCATGGCAGAAGCAACAACCCCATTTCAAAGTGGGTTTTTCCCACTTACCTTCAAAGCCAAGTTGGGGTCCAATTGTATCCGATGCTGTGGCATGGAATAATGTCTGCTTGGGAAAGCCGGGCAATAGTTGGCTGAAGAAAAGAAAAATATTTTTCAGATATTTTATAATCCAAAAAACATGGTCTCCAATGAGCTTTTTCCAAGCACATTAGTGCTACAGCCATTAATAATCACAGAGCTCAAAGATGGAAAAAAAAAAATCAGCTGGAAGAGAGTTGAAAGGGAAACCTATTAAAATAAAAAAAGCAATTTCCCAAAAATATATACAGCTTCATTTCCAATTTTTTTTTTCCTGGGATTTTTTGGGTTTTCTTTCTTTTTTAGAGTTATTTTTTTGCTGTAACTAAAACTTTCAGTGACCTAATAGTCCTTTTAAAAGACAGCTGCAGGGAATAAAACGGGGCTGTTTTGTTCCTGTTGCATTGTTCCTAACAGCGGGACCCATTCCTCCTTGTCCTGATTGAATGCTTCCCAGAGTGTCTAGACATGTCACCACCACTGCTGAGGAGCCAGGAGATACCAGGGCTCATCCCAGGAGCTGGGAAGGCCCCTTATCTGTCCTCTTCCTCATGGAGAGTCTCTCCAAACCCAAGACTTGGGTGAAAACCCAGATGAATGAGATTCCTAAAAATATCCTCTGAGTTGTTCATTTTTAGGTTGTGCTGGGGTCATATTTTCCATGTTTTCAGCAGCGGGAAGCTGAGGTTTCTGCAGAACACAACTTCCTGAGCAGGGATTTAGAGGCATCTCCCTGTGCCTAATGACTAGAGAGCAGGTCACAGGATGAGCTGTCCCATCCCTCCCTGGCCTCTCACGCTCCTGCAGCCTGGGACAGCTTTCCCTGCCTTTCCAGGGAGGCTCCCGGTGCATGTACCTGACCCAACGATCCAGATGTTCCCAATATTTACAATATTCCAATATTCTCAATCTTTACTTTGTGAGATGCTTCACTCCAGTTTCCACTGCTTTGTCTGACTCTCACTTCACAGCCACTCCTTGGTGTGGCAATTCCCTGGCCTTGGAATGTCTCTGGCCGGGACCAAGTGCTGGTCCAGTCCCCTCCTTCCTGCCAAAGGTTGTTAGCACATCCATCCCACAGCTCATAGCTCATCTCCAGTCACACCCTTGGATCCCAGAAATCCTGTGTGCTAAGGACAGGAAGGGCCTTGCCGGCAATCCTGAGAGTACTTGAGGCAAGAGGAGTGCTTCCCAAATAAAAAATAGCTGGGATAATAATAGCCCTTTTCCCTACATCCCCCCTCTGAAGCACCGGGGCTTGGCCAGAGCCTGTCATCTGTCAATTACAATCTATTTCTGTCCTGTGCAGAGGGATCTGGCTGGGATTCCTGGGACTGGGCTGCTAGCATGACTCATTCCCAGCTGATTGCTCAGTGGCTTCAGCCAGGTGCTCCTGGGACTTGGTGTCCTCATCTGGTTTCCACAAGGAATCAATGCTTCAGGGGCAGGAGGGAGAAAGGGAAGGATGGTGAGGAGCACATCCCTCAGAGTCCTCTGCCCAGAAATTGTCCTGTGTGAGGGCTCAGAGGTATTCCAGAGGTAAGGATAGGCAAGATAGGGAGGAAAGTCCTCATTCTGGGTTTCTCTTGCTCTGGGGGAAAGATGGAGTCACAAAAACCCCAGGGATCCAATCTCAAGGATCCACAGGATTCCTTGAGGGATTTATTGTGGATCCAAGAGCCAGAAGAAGGATGAGATGGAGGAACAACATCCATGGCAGGGTCTGGAGGATGAGGTTGGCTCTAGAGTTGCAGGATTCACTATGGGAAGGCACGGACAAGGCCCAAAGCTGTTCCCTTCTTCAGGGAGCACAAGACTGAGCAGTAGGGCTTTTTTCAGGCCTAAGGAGGATCCCTGAGGAATGTCCAGGGGCAAAAGCCTGCACCAGTGTCCACGAGACTACTGCATGTCCATGTTCACCACGTCGACCTTCCAGAGGCACCACTAACATCCATAGGCTCACCTCCAGTGCAGAAATGCTGGCTCCTGCTGCCTGTGGTTATCTGGGCCTGGAGAAGCAGATCCATGAATATTAAAAGGGAGGGAAAACTCCATTTAACATGGGAGGGTGAGAGCTCCAGCCCAGGACCCTCCCTCAGGGGGACCAAAGGGGTGAGGAAGGACATTATCCTCCATCAAGCACAATGACAGTGGGATCCCAGTCCCACTGGTGTCTAACAAGCTGTGTTTTCCAGCACAGCCTGGACTAGAGTGTTTGGAAATGCAGCCCAGGGGGGACTGGCTCCAACAGCACCAAAAAACCAGCAGCGTTTCCCAAATTCTGTGTTAATTCCCAGCTCATGCACAGCCATCAGCAGGACTTTGCAAGAAATGAGTCCTGGATAGTCCTTCCAGCTGTCGTTATCCCACAGGTGGTGGGGACAGAGAGGCACCACCATTGCACAGGAGATGGAAAATGGGGAAACCTTCCCTGGCACCTCTTCAAACCCTGCTCCTTTAATTTTTTAATTTTCCACACAAAATAGATGCTGCAGGTGGCAAACAACAGCCGAGCAAGGAGGGCAGGGGGATGGAGGGGAAGCACGATCCCAAAAAACACAAAAAAAGGTGCTGGTGTTGGTGTGCAAAAGGCAAACCTGAACTGAGACCACGGTGCAGAGCTGCTGGCAGAAAGAGGAATGAAATGTGGTCCTAATTACTTGCTAACTATCCCACATTTCACAAGTCATTTTAATGGCCCAAATGGATTCCTTTCAAGCTCAGAGCTAGTGCTGGAGTGATAGGGATAGAGTTCTCTCGCAGGGGGACATGTGGTGCCAGAAGCCCGCTCTGAGAGGAATATTGTTATCTGAAATGACATTAATACATCCTGTTATTCCCTCACGCCGGATCATGTGCTGGGAAGGGACCGTGCTGTTAAAATGTCAGCATTCAGGCAGCATCTCGGCACAGTAGCTGGTGCTGAGGGGTCAGGCAGGCAGCCCTGGGACTAATCCCTATTGCCCTGGGCAAATCCAGACCCTTCCTGGGAGCTGGATGCTCCATCGGTGCTCAATCCACCTGTGCTGTGCTTCCAGGTGAACTGGTTGCTGGTTTGGTCCAGGTGGGTTTTTTTTCCCTCCACTATAATTCCTCTGTGCCCAGAAAACACTGCTCCATGGATATGAAACCTCTCACAGGAGATCACTGCTGCTTTTTCATAGCTTCTGGACACCTCACAGTAATTGGAAACAAGCTATGGAAAGCTCAATAAGAGGCGGCTGCTGAAACTCATCATGTGCCTTTAAAAAGCAGAGTATTTTTCCTTCCCCTTGAGTTTTATTGGACTTTAAGTGGAGAATTGTTAGGCTGTGCAAATGCTCTCCCAACTTCACCTGCCTAATGAGTGTCTCTGCTCTGATCTTGTGGCTTGGCTGTTGAGGAAATAAATCAGAAAAACCAAAGAAAACATCAGCTTCAGACTTTCCTAATTATGGGAAAAATCCCCTGCAACCCAACAGAAAACAAATCCCTTGTTTATTATGCACAGCACTGGGGATGCAGTTAAAGGTGTGATGGTCTCTACTGCTCAGTTTCATGGCTGCTCTGCAGAAAAACTTGGAGAAAAATTGGAGACTTTTTCCAAGCAGGACACCAAATTTTTTAGCTCCTGTCCCTGCCTTGGTTTCTCACAAGCAAATTCACACCTGGTGCAACCCTGGGGTTGCAGCAGGGAAGGATTTGGCCCCTGGAAGGCTCCAGGCCAAATGCTGCTATTCCAATGCCATAACTGGGAGAACAAGCCTGGTTCCCCTCTGGAAGCTCGTTCCGTGAAGCAGAGGACTCTGTTCTCTGCTCTGATGTGAGTACCTGACACACTGTCAGTGCAGATGACCTCATATCCCCCTCCCCACTCCCCTCTCCTGCCTTTCCACTCCATCTCCTCTGCCTGGCTTGGCTCGTGTCTCCCGGTGCCGTTTGTCCGGAGCTGGATGAGCTCATGGATGTCAGGAATGAGCTGTGTTGACACCCCTGCCTAGGTAGCACAGCCCAGCACGTGCTGAATCCATTCCTTCCCTGAGCAGCAACTTTTAACACACTACATTTAAGGTTTTCCACACACTGAATTTCCAAGCCTAAAAGGTGACGCAGAAGGAGATGCACCAACGCTTTTTCCATCATGGAACGGTTGGGGTTGGAAGCAACCTTTAAAGTTCATGAAGCCACAAGCAGGGACACCTTTAATTAGGTTTTTTTAATGCCTCATTTTCCTTGCCCATAAGTGGGGTAAAGGAGCATATTTTCAGTCCCAAGCTGCCTGGACACAGGGAGGTGTAAAGCAGGACACGTTCCAAGCACGCTGCTCCGCGCTGTGCCTTGGCCGGGCTCGTTTCCACCCCCTGCTCACCGTAATGATTATCTGACAGAAATCTGGGATATGTTGGGATCCAGTTGACATGGAACTCGCCTGGGCCCTACTGAGCGAGTTTGTTGCTTCATTTGGGTCTCCTCATCTGTTCCTGAGCTCTGGTTGTCAACACTCGGCAGAGGGATGGAGGCAGCTCTTGGCTAGGGAATAATGCCCTCATTTGGGAGCAGAAACCCACTTAATTTTGGGAAGTGTTACCCTGGATCTTCTCAGGGACACAGGTTTATATTAAATGACAGTCCATCCTGCACAGCACCATCTCCACTACACCCTACAGCTGTGCCAAAGCGCTCCCCTCTTCCCAAATCCCACAGCAGCAGCTTTTCCACCCAGGGTGGCAACATCTATTGCAGCCAAGGAGAAGCACCACATATCCAACACATCTCCTTTCAGCCCTCATGCTTCCCAGGGAGCTCCTGCCCCACCCTGGGGATGAGATGTGTCTCCCATTACCTTCCAGAGCTTCCAAGCAAGGCTGTCTCCCTTGCTCATGAACTCCATCAAGGAATCGTTGGAATCAGAGAGCTCTCCCTGTGGCCAAATTCGAACTCCCAAGTGGAAAACTCAATAAAATCATGTGTTCCTCGCCAGATGTGCTGACAAAACCCATGATGATGCTGAATCAAATTTCCCCTCAGGGCCCTGCCTGGCAGAGGGATCACTTCTGGGGAGAAATACCAGTTCAAGGACATCCCAATGGAACAAAATGGATTCCTGACCAGCTTGGAGCCAAAGTCAGGTGGATGAGTTTGAGTCAGATTTCTCTCAGCAAGACGAGGTTCCGTTTTCTGAAAATCTACTCTCAGATTCCAGACCAAGGAGAGGAAAGTTCTGGGATTCATTTGCCAGAGATGTCTTGCAAAACTCCTGAGGAACTCGACGTGCAGCAAACCAGATGTCCCTGCAGAACTCATGCGTGTGAGGGGTTCCCCAGCCAAATTAAATTGAGATGTTCTCCAAAAGCCCAACCAAAGTGATGGAAAAGGTACCACAAGATGCAACTCAACAGGGTGTTCAACTCCCAGGCTGATTGCTCCTGCCCAAGCCCAGGGGCTGTTTGATGAAGGTTCATAAATGCTAATCTGTGAAAAAGTTTTAAGATTAACGTCAGATTTGTGAATTTGTGGTAGGCTGTAATGGAAATGATTGCTGGGCCTCAGAGAAGGCTGAGCAGGAAACAGCCTTCCAGCCTCTGATGCTATTTTCAGGAACAAAGAATTAAACAACAGCAAAAATAAATTCATATTCTGATGTGGTGTCAATGTCAAGTTGAATTAAAATTTGACCCAAACCACCAGCTGAAATATGCAGGGGAAAGAAAGCCTCTTTCAGATCAATTCTGTTCCTTCGTCTAGTTTTTTTAAACATCACCTCCAGTAAAAATAAAATTATCTCACATTCTAAAGACACCAGGAACAATTATTTTTGAAATTAAAGATGGAGCATGTCAGCAATTTGGAATCAGTAAATTCCAGGTGTCCAGAACCCCTCTTTAGAAATCTTTAATGGAAAACAGTTTCATTTTCAGTAAATCTGTTAAGAACAAGCAGGCAGTGCTTCCTGGTGGAGAAAAAAAAATAGGTATTTCTTCAATGTTTCTCAATCCACGACCAGTTTTCCTGACAGTCTGGTATGAAATCCCCATTCCATCAGGTGTTTGCCAGCCTCCAAGGGGTTGAGAGGTGTTGGAGAGGATGTCCTGCTGAGGAGGACACATCTTAACCCCTTTTTGGGACCAATTCTCTGCTGAAACTCCAGTCTTCCTTTTTTCCCATGTGTTTTTACACTTTGCCTAATTCAGGTGCTTTTCCCCCCACAGCCATTGGAAGGTTGGTTGGGGGTTGAGAAGTGTCACTTTTTTAAAAGCTTTATCAGATGCATCCTTGGTTTCTCTGGCATCGTCCTGGCTAGCCACAGGTGTCCAGTTCATGGAAGCACTGGTGGCAGAGAAGGCAAGCCAGGAGCATCCTCCAGTATGTTCAAAGCCTGATGATTATTATTTTTAGCAGCAATCTCTCAATCTCAGTCTCTCTCCTTCTCCTCTCCACCCTGCTCATTCAGTTAAAAAGATTCTGGAAACCTGGATCAATTATTCCCAGATTTCAAGTGCTGGCATCACTCCTTGTGCAGCTGCGAGCACAGCATTTAATCTCTTTACTTTTTTAGGTTGAAGGGGTTGTATTGTTCTGTGTTTCAGCTCTGAACCTGCAGTACCCTCATTTCCAAGAGCATCCTGCTCCATCCTTGTGCTTGGCTCATCCCTCTGCAATGGGCTGAAAAACCTCTGGGGCACAACACACCCCAAGTTCAATACTGTACCCAAACCTTGCAAATTTGTGGAGTTAATTTCCCCCTCTGCTTTCAAGCTATTGGAGTTGAGTGGGAAATTCCTTTCAGAGTATAAAATGTTCCCTGAGAGTGAAAAAAACCCATGGTTGCCCAGTTTGAGGATCAAACATTTTTGTGAAAAATGTGAGTCCTAAAAGCTTGTCTATCTGGACACCCATGGGAGAGCTGAGTGCTGAACCACTATCCCTCTCCAGTAAGGGATCTTATCCAGGATTTACCTTATCTTGTAGGCACTCAAATAGCCAAGAGCTCACCTGGGAAAAGCCCCTTTGATTTTGCAGGAATTGTATCAAAGTGAGGTGCTGAAGGATTTTCCAGGGTTGGCTCAAGGAGGGAGACACCCAAATACCCCTTCCATGCTCAAAAGTGTTTTCCCAGGCTGAGATCCCACAGGAAAACACAAGTTGTGGGTTTGTCTTTTCTTTTCAACTAACAATTAATCACCTTCCCAGGCATTCAAATCTCCAGCTTGGCTGGAGGGAGAGAACAGGATCTTTTTGGCAGGAGGTATAAATCAGCAGAGCCCTGTGTGAAAATAAAGCACTGATGTTTTAGGGAAAGAAGTCCCTGTTTTCCTGAGCTGCTTCACTGCCATGGGATGCTGTGGTGTGCCACAGAGCCAGCCTTGAGCAAGCCAAGATCAGGGAATCATGGAATGGTTTGGGTTGGAAGGGACCTGAAAGCCCATCCCATCCCACCCCCTGCCATGGGCAGGGGCACCTTCCACTGTCCCAGGTGGCTCCAAGCCCCGTCCAACCTGGCCTGGAACACTTCCAGATGTCTTGGTAGCTCCTGCCAGAGGCTGATGGAGAGGAACCAGCACATCCTGGAAGCAGCATGGCTCCAGCAGAGGTACCTGGTGTGGGATTTTGGGTTGGCATTTGGAAGCTGTTCCTGGTTCCAGCTGTTCCTGGTGTGGTTGGAGATTTTGTGACCCCATTGGGTGCCTGATGCAGAGCAGAGGATGGATGCTCCGTGGATGTTCCTGCCTTGGTACCTCTGGTGGAGCTGGTGAGCATCCCCTTTAGGCTTTGAAGCCTAAAATTTGGGAAAGAGGAGCCAATTCTCTTAACCCTCACTTTCCTGGGGGGTATCCTGCAGCAGAGAAGTTGGAATGAGATGATTTTTAAGGTCCCTTCCAACATCCTGTGGTTTTTGCCAGACTGGTTTGAGCATGGAGATTCTCCATCATGGGGGCGGTGAGGGGCTCCTTCAGCTACTTCTTTTTTTATTATTATTATTGGTTTTAGGTTGGTCTCAAATTGCCAGGTTGATTGATTAATTGCCGGTGGGATGAAAAAAAAAAAAAAAAAAAAAAAAAAGGAATCCTGCAAATTTGAGAAGGCACAAGAGGATTTGGGGAGGTAAGGGAAGAAAGGTGATCCCTGCTGCAGAGCCAAGGAGGGGAATTTGCTGTGCAAATAATAATAAGTTTTTATAATGGTAGGTGCTGGAGCTGTGAGAGCTTAAGGGGAAAGCAGGGAAAATTGGATTCCCAGCCAAGTCAGCCACAACATGGCAGCAGAGCGAGCTGTGGGGGAGAACCAAAGAAAAACCCCAAGTTTCAGGTGGAAGGAGAGATGTCTAAGGAAAAGATGGGTGGAAAGACTGGAAATCAGAGAAAACAGCAGTTTAGAAATTGTCAGTGCCACCTTGGAGAGGGTCATGGGAGCTCACAGGCTTGACTGCAGAAAGGAAAAATCAGCAGGTAGCAGTAGGTGTTATGAATTATAAATATATATATATATATATACACACACACACAGATGGGCCCTAACTGTGGCACATCCACATTCTCACCCAGCCAATGTGCTTGGGAAGTAGTTTTTAGGAGAAACACTAACAAGGATCCTTCCCCCAAGTCATGGAACACATTTAATCCCTGAGTCTGCAGCCAAAATCTACAAAACTCCTTAAAAACAATGGGAAAATAATGAGGCTGGAGTGACCAAGTTTTTCTTCATTAGCCTTTCCCTCATTTTCCTGATCTTGAAAAAAAAAAAAAANTTCCTATATATGAAAAAAAAAAAAAAAAAACCCCACAAAAAAAAAAAGGGTAACTGGCCTTTCTTAGAAATAACTTCTCCAGATGAAGGTGGACGTGCTGTGCAAGGATGGTTGGCTGAGCTGGTGGCATGAAGAGTCAATCCAAAGGATGGAGCTGGAAAACGGGAGGTTTTTCCTTGTGCAGTGCTCACTGGAAGGGAATCACTGATGCTGCCATGCAGGGGATTGGAGAAGGAGATGTTTATGGCCAAGCCTTGATCCAAGGGTGGCCTGGGATGGTGGGTCTGGGACAATTCCCTCCTACAGCCAATGTGTGAGCAGCTCTGGATGTCCGAGCCATAATTTTGGCATTACAGCAAGGGCTGGATCTGTTCAGGCTGGAACCCAACACCCTGGAAGCTCAGTCCAGGTCAGGGAGAGCTGGCACCTTTCAGACACGAGATCCATGAAGCAGAAGGGTTGGTTTAGTCCTAGGGAAAAAAACAAATGTGCCAAGAAAATCCCATTGTGAATCCCCGTAAAAGGCGCCTTAAAACCCGAGTCAACAAACACACTCAAGTCCTGATGGAAATGCATCCCGGCCGGACAGGTCTGGATCCCATAACTATAAAGGTGTTTTATTTCCTGGAATTCTGACATCAAAGGGGGGATTTTCAAGACAAATAGCTGCTATTTTCATTCCTCTGGAGAAATCATATGATGTGATTGACAATTAAGATCAGAAAAAGGTTTGATGGGCAAAAGATCAGGAAATAAATCTCGCCACACCACCAAATCCAGGGCTGTTATCAAAAGCTGTTCCTCCCTGCTCAGCACTATGAGGATCACAGGAATGTGGGACCTAATTTAGGGGTATTTTTTTAGTAACACTTACAGAGGATTGGGGGAATTTGGCTTTGTTTTAGCTGCTCCAAAGCTCCGTGAGTGCTTGAGTGAAGGAGCAGATTTTAAGCCAGATTCCCAAACGATGCCACAATGAAGACATGGGACTGAAGGATACCCTCTGGACATTTTAACTCTTTGGGGCCAAGAGCTTTTTCCACATATCAGCACCTCCTTCCATCTAAATTCCTCAGTGGATGGAAGAGTTGCTAGCCAAGGGAGAAAAGGACAATTTAGGACTTCATTGGTAAGTGGCACCAACAAACATCTTGGGGAAATGTGTTTGGGAGCTGTGACTGCTCAGAGATGAGGTAGGAATGAGGCAGAGAATCCCACCACAGCCATCCCAAAAATCCAGCAGGGTTAGCAGGCCTAGGACTCTACACCTGAGCCTTGTCTCCACCATTCTCTGGCCACCGGGGAGCTTGGGCTGGATTTGACATTGATTGACCTCTTTCCTCCAAAGAGGGAATGTTTTATTTCCTGACATCATTGCATTTTTGTGTCACAGCCACACAGGCCAGGCTTCTCTGGTAACAGGCAAAGGCATCTGGTTTGATTTCCCTGGGAAAGTCTAGTGTTGTGCAGGAGGACAGCTTGGGATGCGGGGTTGCTTCTCCCCCGAGGGAGCCCACGGGTGGTGCTGAGTCTGGAGGTGTGGAAGAGTCCAGCCATGGGGACACAGAGCCAAAGGCTCCCAGAATGGTTTGGGTTGGACAAGACCCTAAAGTTCATCCAGTCCCACCCCTTGCCATGGACAGGGACACCTTCCACTATCCCAGGCTGCTCCAAGCCCCAGTGTCCAACCTGGCTTTGGATAACTCCAGGGATCCAGGGGCAGCCACAGCAGCTCTGGGCACCCTGTGCCAGGGCCTGCCTGCCCTCACAGGGAACAATTCCTTCCCAATATCCCAGCTAACTCTGTCCTGTGGCAGTGGGAAGCCATTCCTTGTGTCCTGTCCCTCCATGCCTTGTCCCCAGTCCCTCTCCAGCTCTCCTGGAGCCCTTTTAGGCCCTGGCAGGGGCTCTGAGCTCTCCATGGAGCCTTCTCCTCTACAGGGGAGCACCCCCAGCTCTCCCAGCCTGGCTCCAAGGCAGAGATGCTCCTATAAGAGGAGACTCAGGTACAACAATTAAGAAGGAGGTGACAAATCCTTCCTCCCTCCTGTGTCATCCTTTCTTTTCTTTCTGGGATCGGGACAGAGTTGGATAAAACTGCTTTCAGGTGGATGGCTCTGCCACCAACAGAACAAGCAGATGACTTCCATTTTTCCCATTTTTATTTTTTTTTAAGATCATTTTCTCCCCCCCACCCCGAGAAAGCTACCCAAAGACAGCATTGTTATTTCCCCATTGTTCCAACCTGAATCCAGGAAAGCACCTTAAGCACACGCTTAACTCCTGGAATGTGAGTAATCCCCGATCCTCTTTGGCAAAGCACTTAAGCACATGCTTAATTTGAAATTGGTTCTTGAGCAGTGCTGAAATGTAAGCTGGTGTTTGAGTGCTCTGCTGGATGGCAGCCAGGGCCCTCAGCTCCTCCCAGGGAGATGCCAGGATCCAGGAAAGCTGTTAACTTTCAGGATTTGCTGAAGTTTCAGGTGTAACGTCGTATAAAGTCTTTAACCTGTGGAGCCTGAAGTGAGCAAAGTGGACAAATGCCAGCCAGAGCTGGTAAAACAATGGGGAAAAAAAGTTCTCTCATTGTTTTTCTCTGCTTTTGCTGACATTTCACTTTCTGGAAGCATCAGCAGTTCTCTGCGTGAGTTTAAAGGTGTGGTCAAGCTCATTCAAAAAGCCAAAATGTGTCAAGATCTTGAAATTCACAGATTTTTACCCATCTAAAGGAAAATGACCACTTTTACAAGTTTTTTATGAAGTCAACACGTAGAGAAAGTGGATTGTAAATGTTTTTAAAGAAGCGATGGATGTGCTTGTGCATAGGCAGGTTCACACACACATAAATGTATACACAAATGCACATATATTCCTTTTCTCATAAATCCCAGATGCTCTTTGAATCGGGAATTCAACTTTGCAAGGAAGGGGAAAGGAGCTGCAGAGAACACTTCAAATCATGGCCCTGCTTTTAAGGCTTCCAGACCATCCTGCACAAGGGCGCGCACTGAATATCCCAAATTTTCAGCTGGGTTTTGAGCTGGGGTGGTTTGTGAAGCACCCAGGAGATCCCTGGCTGAGGTCTGGATGTTGCCCCTCTGAGCACACATCAGTTGAATTTTTATGGGAGGGCGGGGGAAATTCCACATTTTGAAGGGGAATGAAAAAGAAAGGGTGGGGGGAAGGGGAAGAGCAGCAGAGGTTTGGGTCTGGTTCTCTTTAAAAGATGGCAGCTGCTTGAAAGCTGCCTACAAATTCAAAATGTTCGGAGCTGGTATTGGGAGCTCCGACCTGGTGTTAACAGAGAGGGAGGAATGGATCTCACCACCACAGATGTTCTGTGAGGGCTGAGGGGGAACTCGGGGCTCCTGCGTGGATGTAACACACTTGTAAATTATGTTTAGGGTCTTTTCCAGGCTTTTATCCATGCAGGATAGCTGCCTGCCATCCCCACGGCAAGATGAAAGGATTTCTCCATGCCCAGCAGCAGACCTGAGGTGCTGGTGATGATGGGAAGAGGGTTGGCTCCTCCATGAGTTTGGGCTGCACTTTAATCCCAGCATTTTTCCCTCCAAATCAAAACAAACACAACGCATTCAGGTGAAATGAAACTTCTGGTTTAATTAATTCTGGCCCGCTTTGGATGCCTTCCTGACCCGGGCTGCTTTTAAAAAGAAAAATGACGCCGATGAATGGACATTAACGACAAAATAAAACGTTTGAAAGCTTTCCAAGCAAAACCTTTTCATTTTTAACATGTCAGAGCACGGTGTTTTGACACCTAAGAAAATTTAAACAGATATTTTTCTCCTTAAAATGCACTGTCTTGCCAAGCCCTTAATTCAGCAGGTGATTCTGCTCTCCCTGAAAGGCATTTTTTGGGAAGGGAAGGGAAGGGAAGGGAAGGGAAGGGAAGGGAAGGGAAGGGAAGGAGGAGGGGCAGAGGCTTTGCCCCTGTGCTGGGGAGTGGGAAGGTGCTGGAGTGAGGNGAAGGGAAGGGAAGGGAAGGGAAGGGAAGGACATCAGTCCTTTTGCACCTCTTTTGAGCCCTTCTCTTTTGAGACTTGCTTTCTGAGAGAGCAGAGGGAAATGGAAATGGCAAAAGAATCTGAGCTATCAATTTTTTTATTGTATTTTATCAAGGATGTTTTTAGATTTTTTGAAGATCAGTGAAAAAGAAGGGATGGGTTTATGTGCACGCCCAGGAAGATCAGCGGGTCACATCCTGTTCTCGCACAAATTCCCCGAGTTCCCAGGAACGTGCCAGGTCCCTATTGGATGATAACCCTTCCCTCTTGTGAGGAATATTTAGCTGGGGGCAGCCTCTCTGGAGGATTAAAATGTGTCCCTCGGGCTGGGTCTCCTGAATGGTGCATCTCCCTCTGCATCAGATCCAGGCCACAGAAGTTTAGTGTTGCCAAGGATTTTATGTCCAGTTAAAGGCTGGTTTGATTTTTTTGTCTTTCCAATAAAAATACTCAGTTCTGGATACTTCAGACCATTTTGCAAAAGTTTTGCAAAATTTTCCCTGTGCAACTCAGCTGAAAAATGTTTCTTAAAATCCGAGGGTGTGGACTTCTCCTGATCCATGCCCTGAAATAAAAAATTGTGGGTTTTCCACACAAACCCACCTTTGCTGTTTTAATCCTTACTTTGCTTTGCTGTGGGTTTGGAGCACCATTTCCACTTGCTTAGAACTGCAAGGCAATGCTTCTCTCCTGAGCTTATCCAAAATAGCTCCCTCTCCCTGGAATTGTTATAATTTTGTTGGCTTGATGGAAAAAAAATAAAATCAATTTGATATGACTTGAATTCATTACTTTTGGGATCATTAATGGATGAGGGATCATTAATTTGGAGGAATCTGCTGAGGTGAAGTGCAGGGTGCAGGGCATGGGAGAGCAGAAGAGAACATCTGCCGAGCACTCCTGTTTTCCCTCCAAATATTGCTTAAAAAAAAAAAATAAGAAGCAACTTCCCTGGAAAAGTTCCTGGCTTGAATGATGCTTGGAGAATTGAGGAGGAGCTAGTTTGTCACTGAAATCTGCACCTCACTGAAAAAAATCTCATTGGAAATGCATTAAAACAGGGTTTGGGGGCTCAGAAAAAAACTTCTCAATGAACTACTAATGCTAATAATGAAATACCACACTTTTTTCATTTCAGTTTGAATGTTTTCAGGGTAGTTTTCATCTCTAAACCAGGTCATGTCTCCTCAGGATCTAGGTTTATTTTTGGGGTACTGCTGATTAAAATCACCTAAAATGAAGAGGGGGAAAAAACAAAACAAAACAAATTGAGAGGAAGCAGTTTGATTTAAAATTAAACTTCTCCTGGATAAGTCACAACATCCCATTCTCATATTTCCAGTATGGGGAAAGCACTTATAAACCAAATTCCCTCATCCTCAGGTATCCTGGATAGATTTTTAAAAATTTAATTAGGCTGCAATAAATTAACATTTACAGAAGTAACACCCAGAAAATGATTTATAGATTTCAATCAAAGTTAGGATTTCATAGCCATGAGCATGGCACAGAGCAGCATTGGGATTTTCTCCAGAAAACATGGACTTCCTTGGAATCATTTCTGCATGTCTGCTCCCCTGAGATTTATTGGGAAATACTGGCTTTGACTGGGATTGGGACTGGAATTGGGTTGGATACTGGGAACGGTTTCTCCACTGAAAGGATGGTCAGGCACTGGCACAGGCTTCCCAGGGCAACGATGGAGTCACCGTGCCTGGAAGTATCCAAAAAACATGTGGATGTGGCACTTGGGGACATAAGTTAGTGGTGGCCTTGGCAGAGCTGGGTTAAGGGTTGGACTTGATCCTCTTGGAGGTCTTTTCCAACCTTAATAATTACACAATTCCTTCTCTTTGTCCCGCTCCTCATCCTCCTTGTCCTGCTTGTCCTCTTCCAAAGGAGAAGGAGAAGGAGAAGGAGAAGGAGAAGGAGAAGGAGAAGGAGAAGGAGAAGGAGAAGGAGAAGGAGAAGGAGAAGGAGAAGGAGAAGGAGAAGGAGAAGGAGAAGGAGAAGGAGAAGGAGAAGGAGAAGGAGAGGGAGAAGAACAAGGAGAAGGAGAAGGAGAAGGAGAAGGAGAAGGAGAAGGAGATCCTCACTTCAAGGATTATGTGAGTTGTCTGAGTCAGCCATATTTTAAAGGTTTTATTTCATTCTAGGAATTAAGGACCACAGGATCTGTAAATCATTCATTGACTTGTAACACTTTACATGGTTATTTATAGTATCAGCGTCAGGTTTTGGGGTAATTCTTTTTTCCTGGTATATTCCCAGCTCTTCTCCTGTGCAGCCATTTCCCCTTCCTGGCTCATATTGAATGAACATTTTTTATAATGCTTCTTTCATCTGATTTTTAAAAATGCTTTGATCAAAACCTCCCTTCTGAGAAGTGAATGTGGTTTGAATCACCAAGCCCTGGCTCTTGCTAATAAAAGGGAAGAACTGACTTATGATGACTTTGTTGGTGTTTGTGTGATCCAAAAAGGAATCACTGGGAATATACCTGCAAGTACTAGAGGCCCCTTAGTGCTTATTTTGTGTGAATTCTTTTTCCATGCTTTATTTTTTCCCCCCACTTTTTTTTTTTTTTTTTTTTTTTTTTTTTTTTTTTTTAGACTTTTTATGGAGTCATCTGAGAAGCTTTGCTTAGTTCTATTCTCAAAGAATAAAAATATACCTAGCTCCTGCTTTCTTTTCTCTGGGGATATCCTGTGTGAAATGAAGATTTTTCACAGCAAATCTCTGCAAGAAAATCTGTTCCATGAACACTCAGGTTTTGAAGCAGCTCCAGGTTGACACAAAATAATGCTAATGAGCGTTTCCATCTTTCAGTCCAGGAATACCCACTTTTCTCATGCCCAAGCTTATGTGGGAAGGATCCCTGCAAGGCCCTTCAGGCCATGCTTGGGTGGTGGGATCATCCCAAGATGTCCCAATTCCAAAAGAAAAGAGCAAGAGGAACCAGGAGCTGCCTGCCATTCTCCGACCCCCCGTGCATCAACAGCAGGGCTGGAAACTGGGATCCAGAGTGCTCCGAGGCTCAGGACAATCTGCTTCATGTTTTCCCAGGCTGGGGAAGTGCAAAGGCAGCTGCTCTTCATTAAAAGCACTATTTTGGCTTGGTACAGGTAGTGTGTTTTCACTCAGAAGCTCTGGCATTCAAATCTTATCTGGTGAAATAAGAATTCCGGGGGAGGAAATGCCAGCTCTCCGTTTGTGGATGTCCCGTGTCTGGGAACACACTGGAGCTCTATCCAGAGAGCTTCCCTGTGTCTGGGAGCTTCACCTGCAGCCTGGAATAGTTTGCTTCAAATGCTTCATGCCTCAGCCAAATCTGAGAGGGTCAGAAGTGTCCCTGACCTTGGACACTGTGGAAAATTCTTACCTTCAAATCCTCATCTCAGGTCGTGCCCATCCCTTCTCTGCACTTCTCCTGGTATCTGCCTTTCCCAGAGCCACCCCTCGTCCCTTCTCTACACTCCCATCCCAGACCCCGGCAAAGCAACTTCTCTTGGAGTAGCCATGAGGGAAAAACTGTGATTTTCTGCCTTTTTTTTCTCTCTCCAGACACTATCTACTTCCTCCAGCTCCACAGCCCCCCAACCCCTTGGTCCTGCCCTTGAACAGTGCTGCAATTAACTGAGTGTGGGAATGGCAATGTGGCTCATTGGAGGTTTTGTTTCCACTCAGACCAGAGTTAATCTGCCCTGTGACTTCCAACATTTCTCCTCCTGATGAATTGTTTATTTTCTGATTCTGGATGGTTTCTAAGAATAGCACTTTGGTTCTGCACAAATTTGCTCTTGTGCTTTGATTCATTGCACTTAAAGACGCTGTTGTCATTCTTGCAAGTGTTGGCATGCGGCATTTGACAATCTTCAATGGAGCAAATTCCTGGAATATAAGAACAAGGCCTCACGCTTTGACTGAATTCTCTCTTCTCCTTTCTCTGCAGATGCAGGAATGGGTGTTTATTTTTCATTACCATTGCTGCAGGATTTTTGAAGACGGGTTCCCTTCGCTTATCCGGCCAACTCCCTTTTGGGCGTTGGGTTTGCCCAGGCTCTCAGCTTTTGTTCTCCAGGGATGTTATCCTGGTGCTCCCATCAGAAACACATCCATGGCCTGGCTGTGTCATGTGGTTTCCACAGCAGAATGAGGTGGTGGAGCTGGGAAAACTGGCTTGGGATGAGGCAACAGACAACAACTCAAGGGCTGCAGTGGCTGCCTTGAAGGCAACTGTCTTCTCCTCCTCCATGAGTGGAGTGAGGTCAACCCAAATATTCCAGCTGGTACCACCTGATGTGGATTTTTTTTCTTCATTACCTCAGGCTTTTGCCATTTTCAAGGCAAGTTCTCCTCATCTTTCCCCTTACCAGGAAGTGCTCAGGCTCCAGGGTAATGTCAGGTTCCTGCAAGTGCCTGAGATCTTCCTGGTGGCCTGGAGCTCCCAGCCGGCCCCCACCCGCACCCGTGGTGCCTTTGAACTGCTTATAAATAGCTCCTGCTCCATGTGCAACCTCAGATCCCGGCACAGCGGACAGGCTCTGGTGTCACCCCAGCCATCCATCAATGCTCGGGCCCTTATGAAATCCAGAGGAGATCCTGACATGCGATTTTCCCGCTCCATCACGGGGGGCTGGGAGATTCTGTTCTTTTTTTTTTTTTTTTGCTCAGGCGAGCAAGCGAACTGGCAGAGCTCCTGCCACAAGGAATGAATTTGCACACACACTTTGATCCCTTTTATGATTTTTTTATTTGTGTTAGCCACATCCTCTTCGCTGCACCACTCAGCAAAAGATGCTTTAAATTAGATGGGGCTTGGAAAACGCTCTCCCCATGGCTGCCTCCCCCCTTGCCTCGCCTGCCCCCGAGGCCCCGGATTGGTCTGGTAGCCAGAGCCTTGCCTAACATGAAGCTGGCACCAGCCAAAAGGCGGATAAATAAACGTCCAGGAATCTTGTTTGTCATATTTAATCCATCACATTTCCCAAACAGCCCGCTCCAAAAATGCTGCAGCAGTGTTTACATCACCCTGATTGAAGGCTACATCCGTGCATGTAAATGCCCTTGCTGGATGTAGCTCCAGTTTCACACGAAGGCAGCCCCAACCAGAGCAAAAAAAGTAATAAACTCCCTTTTACATTTCTTCCTTCTCTCATTCCTGCCCAATCCAACTACCAAGCATTTGGTAGTTGGATTTTTTTTCCCCTTCTTTTTCTCGAGTTTTCTGGCGAGCATTGCCTGAATCTGTGATTTCTTGTTAAATGAGCAAGTGGAATTCACCTGGGGGCCATGAGGAGAGGGTTGATCCCTGTGCCAGGGAAAGGGGCAGAGTGCAGGCACTCAGACAAGCAGCCTGGAAGGGTTTGGCATTGCCACCAGCCATGGCAGGGGCACTGGGACTGGGAGTATCAACCTCCCAAGTGGGGAAAACCACGGGAATCCACCTCAGGCCACTGCAAATGAGAGATCCTGACTGGGAGGTGTGAAGGGAAGAGGAGAAAAAGCTCTTTTAGCTCCAAATCAAGGAGTAGGAGATGGTCACTGACCCCACATGAAGGCAATCAACCCAGGCAAGGGATCATTTCAGCAGCTGGACTGGTGGAAGTTCTCCCTGCCCATGGCAGGGGGGATGGAATGAAATGAGCTTTAAGGTGCCTTATGGGATTTTTCTGTTCTGCAGTGGTGGAGCTCAGAAAGGACCACAGAGGGTCCAACATGCCACATGCCATGAAACACCTCCTGACAGTTCCAGCTCTTCAAAAGATTGAACAGCAAAGAAAAAATAAAATTAAAAATAAAATAAAAGTGCACTTAACCTGGTTGGGATCAGACAGCAGTTTGTCTCATGAAAAATGACATTTTCTATTTCTTTAGTGAGCTTTCCCTGCTAAAAGGAAGACAATCAAAACTGTCATTTTCCATTCTCACCTTCTCCTCCACCACCTTTTTTTGTCCCATGGCCAGAATCACTCATCGCACAGGATGCAATTCATCACTGCAAACCACATTTTGCCATGGGAAATGTCACCCTGTGCTGCCTCCAGTGCTGTCCAGAGGTCGGATTTCTTAAAGGATTGGAGACAGACAGTGTAAAAGGGCTCTGATTTGGATGTCCCCTTGGATTTGGGGATAGCTTTTGAACCCTTATCATTGAAAATCTCCAGCCCTAAAGGAAACAGCACCTGTTTCATCCAGCCAAGCAGCACAGACATTTCCCAGGTGGCTCCTTGTGCTCCTTGGAATAAAAATAAGGCTGTCAGGTGATGAATCACAGAAAGATCAGTGTTCTGCCTGTCAGAAAATACCCACCCCTTTATTTATAAGTGCTCTTAGCACCCCTAACTCTGAAATTAGGGCCTTGCAGCAGCCTAAGACAGACACTGCTCTCTCAGGCAACAGCAGCCCGTACAAATTGATAAAAACGTTTTTCATTCCTGTAAAAAAAAAATAGGAGCCTGTAAACCCACTTTTCCCCTTCTTCCTTCACCTCCTGCCTACTCCGAAGCAGGAGCTGCTTCTGGCCTCCAGATGTCAAAACCCATGAGCTCTTCCCCTTTTTTTGCTATTTTTGCCTCACGCTTTGATCTTTAGCAGCGGCTGCCCTGGGAGGAGGGGTGGAGGCACGCAGGGTTTGGGGATGTTTGGGGTTTTGGGGGTTGGCGCTGCTGTGCCCCCTTCATGGCTTCACCCCCTCACTTCCCTTTGCCTTCCAGAGGGAAATCTACCCAAAAAAAAACCCCAAAAAAACAAAAAAACCCACAAAACAACAACAACAACAACAAAAAAACAACAAAAACAAAACAAAACCAGGGTAGCAGGATGGAAAGTGAGGGATGGCAGGGCTGGGAGGATGGGAAGAGGGCAGGGTGATGGGCATGGAAGGAGGGCAAGGGCAAGGTGGGCATGGCTGGGTAGAAGGGGGGCAGGAGGGAACCTTCCTGGGGGCTCAGCACTGAGGGCTGAGTGGGGATGGGTCCTGTGTGGGGTGGGAAGGAGTTTGATCCATTGTTATGGGCCAAAACGGGATGCAGGGCTTGATGGCAACCTTGCCTTCAGCCACAGGGGAGGGAGCTGGAGGTGCAGAAGGCAACAGCCCTCAGCCACCGCCTGCCCCCATTAATCTCACCTGCCTCAAGGACCTCCAGGCATCCCAAAAAAACATGGGATTCCCTTCCAAAGGCAGCTGAGTCATGCCCAGAGCAGCATCTCTGTTATAATTCACTGCCTGATCAATGGGCTGCATCACCCCATGCTGTCTTAGCCCCACTAACACTTTGCAACCTACCCTCTCTCCCGTAAAAATGAACAAATAAATCTGTTTCATGCCAGAACACACCAGAAAAATGAAACTATATTGCCAGTGGGATTCATCCCCAGAGCAAAGGAAGCGATCTTACAGCTGGAGAGTCAATGTCCAGTTGGAGAGTTGTGAATCTCTTCTTTTTGCTTCCCTGCCAATGTTTTATTGTTGTGGTGGGTAATATCAGGGAGTTCTCACAGCACAGCTCAGCTCAGCTCGCCTCACTCAGCAGCTGCAGGCTGGCAAAACATTGCCCAGAGGATCATGTGGCTTGATGCTTTTATTGCCAAAAAAAACCCCAAAACCAAACACCAAAATGCACACAAAAAACTGAAGGAAAAACTGACGGGTTTAAAAAACTGGGGGGACAGGAGGTGGAAATCAATGTCTGTGACCAAAACAAAACAAATCCCATCAGGTATTTGCACAAATTCTGCATCCCACGCCCTCCTGGATGAAAGCCTGGGGGTGAGGAGCTGCCCGTATTCCAAGGAATACCTGGACATGGCACTCAGTGCTCTGGGTTGGTGACCGAGTGGGGAATAGTCACAGGCTGGGCTCAGGGGCCTTGGAGAGCTTTTCCAACCTCAATGATTCTGGGATTTTATAAAACGGGTGCCTTGGGATAACGCCTGTGATGGACACCCCAGGGCAACATTCCCTGGCTTCAAGGGATGATTTACAAGGAAAAACACTTGAGTTTGTGTGGAATTTCCCTTCCCTCTGCTCCCCAGCACCACCTGGCTCCCTGTTATCCCCCAGCCCTTCCTTGCTCCTCCCACCCAGCTCCCAGCCACTGTCACCTCGTTGCTCATTGTGGTGACATGGGGGTGCCCAGGGTGGCACAGCAGAGCTTGGACATAGCCAGAGTCCCCTTGGCCACCTCCTTGCCCCCAGAGGAACTTGCCTTCACCTGGAGAGCAAAGTGCCACACCTTGGGAATGCTGCCATCCACCACCTACCCTCTCCCGGGCATTCTGGGGCCTAAACCCAGAGTCAACAGCAGGCAAACAGGTGTTTCCTCTCTATGTACACATAAACAAATGTGTGTCCCCGGTGTGGCACTGAACCTGCTGGCTGCTTTCTGTTTAAAAGCTTCGCTTCTGCCCCGAGGCCATGATGCACATTACAGACAGAAATCTCCTCTCCTGCAGCTGCAGCGCCTCTGTCCCTTGAAAAGGGATCAAAACTCGCTGCCTGCAAACAAATTCCTGCATCCCCACAAGCTGCATAGTTGTGGCTGTTTAGTATTCCCAATTTAGGCATTGGCAGAAACAAAGAGTGAGTGAGTCTAAGAACACATATGCTGAGAAAGGCAGTGCTGAAGGGTATCCCACCCTTCATTTAAATGGGAGAACTAAAATATCTCATGTGTCTGTGTGTACATGTGTGTGTGTGTGTGTGGAGAGACACAGGCACAGCATTTGCCTCTCCTGTGCCCCATTTGGAAAAGCACTAATGTCTTCTGGGAAACATGGAGAAAACGTAAATATCTGGTTCTGAAGCAATGCAGTTTGTCACTGTGCTTTTCTGACTTCCCTGCAGCAGAGCAGTGAGGGAAAAACCACCCAATGCTTCTGCTGCCTCCATGGCCAAGCTTGCTCTGTCCCTTTGGAGCAGGTTCTTTCCACACAGGGTTTTTCATGCTTTACAAATCTCAGAATTCCAGAGGGGTTAAGGGACCTTAAAGCTCACCCAGTGCCACCCCCTGCCATGGCAAGGACGCTTTCCACTGTCCCCGGTGGCCCCAGGCCCTGTCCAGCCTGGCCTTGGACATTTCCAGGGATCCAGGGGCAGCCACAGCTTCTCTTCACCCTGTGCCAGGGCCTCCCCACCCTCCCAGGGAAGAAAATTTTCCTGATGTCTCACATAAATCTGCCCTCTTTCAGTGTGAATTTCCCCTCTTTTGGTCTGACCTATGGATTTGATTTCGAAAGGGCCTTAGATGCAGGAATTCCCCTCAAATCCCCCCATTTCCTGGCTGATACTCAGACCATGAGGGGTGGGATTCCTCTTCCAGAATCAGCCAGTGCAGGACTGGTGTCCATGCTCCTGAGGAGCACCAAGGACACCAGAGGGACAGCAATGTCAGTGACCCCACACTGCAAATGAGTCAGCAGGTGAGGAGATGGAGAGATGCTCTGAGCCCTCATCTTCAGGGAGAAGCTGATGGTCCCCTCCACGGGGAGACACAGCTCTGGAGTGGGAATTTCATTGAACCATCATGGCAGCCCAAAAAAACCCTAAAATTTTTCTATGCAAATGGAGGTGGTGGAATCAGATCAGCTACAGAACACTTTATTAAAGTGCATATAATTAATTAACAGGTTCCCACCATGCTGCCCCTCACAGGATCCTCCTGTATTATGGGATATATTTTGGTTTGCCACAAAGTAAAAGCTCTTTCCTCCAGAAGGTTGTTATTCCATCAGGGGCTCTCTCCAAGTGCTGAGGATGTAAAAGGAGATATCCCAGCAAGGGAAGCAGGAGGGCATCCGTTTGTCCTGGGTTTTTTTACCCCTTGCTTTTTCCTTTGCTGCTAAACTGGCTCCAGCTGGTGGCACTTGTGACCTGAGGATCCAATCCTGTGTCACAGAGGTTTTAAAGCAAATGATGATCCATAGGCAACAGGTTTGGGAGAAGTAGAAAACAGAGGCGTGAATTTTCATTGTGAGGGAAGATGTGAGCCTGAAAGGCAGGATGCCTGCTACCAGTGAATGGGAAGGAAGTCTCCAGTGGGAAAGGATTGATGAGCACCCCTTGCAGCCCTGGGCTCCCTCCCACTGCCTCTCCTCAAGGTGTTTGCACGGGAGCATGGCAGATGAGGCACAGATGACCAAAAAAAAGAGACTCCGTGTAAGCATTCACCTCAAACACGCTTTTTCCCAGAGATTTCTCTCCTCTCTAGGTGGAGGTGACACCCGGTGGTTGCTTGCCACAGCCTTTGGAGCCAGCATGGGGAAGGGTGGCTTCTCTGGGACACCCAGCAATCCCTTGGGATGATCCCTCCCTTGGGAGGGTGAAAATGCACGCGGGAATATTTGCCCTGGATTTACGGACACCAATAAAACTGGGGAGGAAAGACAATCAGGGCAAACTGAGAAGTGTTCCAGCGTTCACATTCCACCACCTTCCACCCCAGAGGCGGGGAGACACTCTCCCTCCTGTCCTGCCAGGAAAAGGGATGGCTGTAAAACTGCTGAGATCATTTGCAGCTCCCCCCCTTCCCCCCACTTCCAATCTGCAAACCTCATCCCTGCTCCCCTCTTAGAGACTAGGAAACAGTTTGGGCTAAATTAGCGTGGAAGCTGGAAAGCCTGGGATTGGAATCATTTCCCCGCTGGCCTTCCAGGGGCTCCGACGGGAAAAGCCCCCAGGCACAACCGGAGAACAAGATCTCCTGCCAGGTCTTCTCCTGCTTACACCTCCCCATGCTCCACCTCTGGGATCTGCTTTAGCACTTAGGTGGTGGGGCAGCGGGGGGAGAAGGTTGTTTTTCTTCCCTTCAGCCTTTGCAAATGGACTTCCAGATCCCAAAAGAAAAAAAAAAATAATTGGCTCAGGCAAACGCAGGAGCTGAAAGGCATCACTTGGCAGGTGGAGGTGTCGCTTCTCCCATCACTCCTTTG
Source organism: Aegithalos caudatus (assembly GCA_013389925.1). Classification (NCBI taxonomy): domain Eukaryota; kingdom Metazoa; phylum Chordata; class Aves; order Passeriformes; family Aegithalidae; genus Aegithalos; species Aegithalos caudatus. Next base: position 710,200 of record WEIU01024052.1, read on the forward strand.
GTTTTTTATTGCCAAAGCATCCCCCTCCTGAAGGGAATGGTCAAATGCTGAATGGAAGATGGAGAAGGACTTTGGACAAGGGCATGGAGTGACAAGACAAGGGGAAATGGCTTCCCACTGCTGGAGAGCAAGGATAGATGGGATATTGGGCAGGAATTGTACCCTGTGAGGGTGGGCAGGCCCTGGCACAGGGTGCCCAGAGAAGCTGTGGCTGCCCCTGGATCCCTGGAAGTGCCCAAGGCCAAGTTGGACACTGGGGCTGGGAGCAGCCTGGGACAGTGAAAGGTGTTCCTGCCCATGGCAGGGGGTGGAATGGGATAAGCTTTAACATTCTCTTCCAACCCAAACCATTCCATAATTTTATGATTCTATGTACTCCTAGCCTCCAGGATTATCTGAAAGATGGTGGCACAACCCATCCTGCATGTTTTGGGGTTGAATACGCTCCAAACAGGCTTGGGAACCCCAGAGGAACCAAAGAGTGCTGAGTAGGTGCAGTTATGATTCAAAATGCAGCTGAAGGTTTCCCAAAATCACCTGTGAGGCTCCATTCCTGCATGGATGGGGACTCTGCTCCCCCACAGCCCAGGAAAAAGCCCTTTTCTCCACCTTTCAGTTCCGTGGAGCTGACACAGGAGCCTGCAGCAGACCTGGGTGTAGGACCCAGACTCCAGCAGGACCAGCTCTGCCTGTTAATCCCCAAACCAGCCTTCCCTCCCGATGAATAGGAGGCAATTCCAGCACTCTGGCAAAGCCGCTTGGAGAGAGGTGACGGAGCCCTGAGGCTACTCCTAAATCTGTCACACAGCACGTGCTCCTTCCCTCAGCACTTACATATTGATATTGCTGGGGGAGAATAAAAAAGCCAAAAAAAAAAAAGCAGCCCTGGCTGTCCCTGTGGATCCCAGAGGAAATGGTTTTATGGGACTCTGGTGGATGCAGAAAATAACTTCCACTTAACGGCAGGCGCTGGCTCAGCGTTTGCTGGCCCGAGACAGATCAAACACTTCAGAGCAATTCCCAAGTTATTGGTCCTCCAGCTCAGGGGTTCCCAGCCAAATCTTTATCCTCTGCTCCTAAAAGCTGGTTTTACTTTAATATTTGGGAATAATATCCCTTAAAACATGCATTTATGAATGAGCAATACTTTCCTCGCCTCCACAAAAGCCCGGCACCGGGCTGGAGTCCAGGATGCAGCAGCAGCATCTCCTGCAAAAAAGGTGCTGAGTGGTGGTGTCCAGACCCCTCAAGAGCTTTGGGAATCAGCTCCAGCCCGCCACTGGAACCTTTGCAAGCTGGGCATGGGGAAAATCACCCCCAGCCACGATGTTTGGTTGATGAGCATCTGTACAATGCTCTTAGTCGTCGTGCAAGGACATTTTTAGGCCTCATGACCCTTTATCCCTCACTATCCAACCAGCCTGAAGGGATGGGATTTGGTTCCCCAGGCCGGGTAGGCTTTTGAATGGAAATTGCAGTTTCTAAGTGCAATTCTTGGGTGGACTCTGGGTTTTTGAAAAATGAAACAGTGCCCGAGCTGGGTGAACCTCGGTGGCCAAAACCTTCGCGCTTTGGGAAGGAGCATGTGCAGCTCAGGGAAAGAAAAACAGCACAAGGTAAATGGAAAACTCTCACCCAGGGCTTTGCTAATCGGCACCAGCTGCTGCTCTGCTAATATTTTGATAAAGTCCTGTTTTCTCTCCAGAACAGAAACTTTACAGAGAACTTTTTTTTTCCCTCCCCCACCCCTTCCCAGCCCTTTCCCTCTGTCAGAGTTCTGGCATGGTGTAAAAGGGAACATGTGCAGCAGACAGAAATGCTGGATGAAAGGAGAAGAAAAGAGAGAGGAGTAAGAAATCCCTCAGCTCCATCAAACCCAGATTGTACCCCCACTGTCCTCTCCTCCCTCCATCCCCATCCCAGGCTCCCACAGCCTCCCTCTCTCAGCACTAAAGGGGAGCAGAGCCCACACAAACGTTGACCAAAGGGTGGAGGATTCTCCTTAAAAATCTGAGGAACCAGTTAATTCCATATTCAGTGCTAGATTGCTCTTCCCAGCCAATGCCTAGGAAGCTCTGGAAAAGTTCCTTGGCTTGGTCGTCCCAAAATCCAACGGAGGGAGATTCCAGGTGTCAAATCCAAGGGAGATTTCAGGAGTACACTGGTTTTATGCTGAATGAATGTGTGAGAAAAGGGGTGGAAATAAAGAAATTATGTCAATGTCAACAGATTGGATTTTGTGATCGTGGAGGTCTTTTCCAGCCTGAAGAATCCTGTGATTCCAATGTCCCTCCCAGGGAGCATGTGGGGTTTATTTTTTTTAACCTACTGTTGGATAATAAGACAGATGTCCACGCTGTGTCTTACTTTAGATAGATCTAAACCAGAAACAAATGTTTAAATGGGATGAACAAATGTGTGGAGTGTACCCTGATTCAGGATGTCTGATTAAGGCAAGAAAGAGACCCTGACTTTTGGTTTTTGTTGGAGTTTGTTTTTGGTTTTTTTTTAATAAACCCATTTTATCATTTGAAGAAGCTGCTTTCTAGATGGAAAATGGGAGTACCCACACAAAGGAGAGATTCTTGGAACATGACGACTCCTGTGGGGAAGAGTAAACCATAGATGGGAAAATATAGCTGAAAACAGGCAAAATACAGGAAAATGCAGGAAAACACAGGAAAGGCGGTTGCTCTGCCTTGGTCCCCAGGGGGATGGGAAAAAGAAAAGACTCTTGGGGAATGCTGAGTGTCTGGAGGAAAGATACAAGGTCAGATGCCTTGGAAAGCTCCAGGCAGTAATTCCAAGGTGGAACAGAGATCAGACTCACCTCAGGAAAGGAGAGGGAGAAAACAAGTGTGGGGTGAAGCGGAGCAGCAGAGGCTGCTCGGGTGAAGATCAAAGGAGAAGGGCGGGTTTAGGGAGCCACCTCTGGAGCCAGGGATGTCTCTGGTGGCCCTGGCCTTCCCTGCACAGGTGTCCCTGTGTTTGGACAGCTGTCCCTTCCCCTGGCTGCTCCGAGGGGTCGGTGCCGGTAGCTGGGAAGCTCCCGGGGCTCTCCGGGGCAGCCTGGAGCCTGTGTGTGGTCAGGGTGCTGCCTTCCTTCCCTCCCAGAGCCAGGGGTTATACAGAACACAGCTGAGGAACTCAAAATTCTCCAGAAGGAGGAGAAATGGGAGCTGAGAATTCTGCACTGCGGCTGTCCGGGGCACCAGCATCAGTCAGTAGGGTTTATTTTCATTTTTAAAGCAGATATTAGGGATGTATCTGGACATAATGCCTGTCCCAAAAGTCTTCATCCTTTCTAAAGCTGAAAAGGCAACCAGAGCACCCGAGATGCCCCCAGCTCACTCCAGGGCAGCAAAAGCAGGCGAGAAGAGCCATCATTCCATGGTAGTGAAGTGGGTTTGTTCCCCCATTTCTCCCCTCTGGCAGGCAGGGCCGGGGCTGCCATCTCAGGACAAACATCTCACACTGGCTGCTCATCTTCTGGAAGGCCAGAGTCACCTTCTGGCCCTCCTGAGCCCAGAAAGCAGCTCAGCTGGGGAGGCCACAGCGTCACCCTCGGCGAGGTACCGCCAGAGGGTCCCCTCACCCTTTTGACTTCTCTCAGTACATTGCCCTGCCCTCAAAGCTTTACTTCACTTGTTGGGTTTGGCATCCCTTTTGTACTGTTTTTGGAGGAGTTCAGAACATGCTTCTGACTTTGGCCATCTTCTTCCTATAATTATTAGTAATATTTTTCATTCCAGACACTGGCCTCATTCCCACGTTGGCTGCAAGGCTTCAACCGTCCTTCAATTCAGCCTCCCCCTCTTTCCAGGAGCACCTTCCCACAACACTGTTGGTGAGGTAAATCCATGGAAAACAAAAACTTGGGTAAACATGGGTTGGGACTTACGGAAAGCACCTTGAAATACATCCCTGGGTATGTTTTGTCCCAGAAATGCTTCCTCTCCCTCTTCCATGGGGCCTGGTAGGACTTCCATGTCCCTGATAGGACACAGGGAGGTCCCTGGCACTTCAGAAGGCTTAAAATATAATTTGTTTCCCCAAGAAGCTAGGATCTGGCAGCCTCCTGCAGTGGGATATCCATGTTTGAACACAAGGGATCTCTTGCCTGGATCGCACCTCTCACATTTGGGACCAGCCAAGGGAACCCTTTTGGAGTCCCAGGAACCAAGGGAAGACCTGAGGTCCCAGCAAGGAAAAAAAAAACAAAAACAACCTAACCAAAAAAAACAAAACAAAACAAAACAAAAACGAAAAGGGACAAGGGAAAGAAACAGGAAAAAGAGTCTGCTAGAAGCAATAGGTATTCCTGAGCCTGACAAATATTCCTTCTCTTCTGTGGTACTGGCACTCTGTCTCCTTTCCTTCAACCCTGATACTGTGCAACATTCCCAACACATATCCCTCTCTTCAGCTCCCCAGAACTCCCCACCTCCCTTGCTCCCAAATCTCCACCTTTTCTCCTGCCTCTGTGTGCATCCTTACACTAAATTAGCAAGCACCATCTTGGGGAAAACCCTAAAACCATTTTAAAGGGATTGATGGGAAAATAATGTCCTTGCCAAAGGAGCACAAGCCAAGTGATGTTATTCCCAACAGGCTTCCCAGGGGCAGGGAAGTGCTTTCAGCAACACAGCCTGTGTTGGGACCCCCCTCCCACCTTCCCTGGGTTGAGCTGCACAATGATATCTTAAGGCACCACTGGGTTTTCCAATAATAAAACAAGGAAAACGTTCATTTTGGGCACCTGGGGTCTGACACAAGGCAGGCTCCTGCCTCCATATAAAGGCAGCAAAGTGCAACTGGGAGAAAATTCCCTTATTTGTTTGAATTTGATATTCCTGCCTGCTCTGCCAGAAGCTTTCCTTGCTCTGCACAGCAAGTGGTGTTACACAGGACATCAATTAAAAAATCCAAGGGCATTTATCCCACTGAGTGAAAACAAGATGAAATTCAGGTTTTTTTCCCATTTGAGCTCAAAATGAAGCAAATTTTGCCTTCTTTTTGAGGTGAAACTGAAGCACAAAGAAAAACCTGGGGGGCAAAGTAAAGGAAACCAGGTAAGCAGGGTGGGTTTTTTCCTGAACTCACGTGACCCCCAAACCACATAAACCAAACACTGAACTTGGAGCTGAGCTTCAACATGGCTTCAACCACATGCAATTAGCCCAATTAAAGGAATTTTTTAAGGCCCTGTTAGGTCCTGCCAGCATTTTAAGTGGGAGCAAACTTGCTTTGCCAGCAGATGTTGCCACTTTTGCAGCGGGGCTGGAGTTTGGGGCCGCGTTCTTGGAAAAGTTGCGTGCTCAGGCCGTGAGGAAAGGCAGGGAAAAGGTTCCTTGTCAAGATGAAATACATTAAAAGAAGCTCACATGCTCCCTGATCGTGCTGTGCCAAGCATCAGGGAATGTGACCAGCTGAAATTGCCTCCCAAAAAATAAAAGCAAGGGGCTGGTGGGACTGCTAGAACCCGGGATTATTGAAAAAGAAAACAAAACCTGGAAACGTTTGCCGAACGAAACCAGATTTTGGTGATTATTTTGTAATTATTCATGGTTGGAGGGACAGGAAAAAAAAACCAGCATTTAAATGGGCTTATTTGTTTGTTTGTTTGAGTCCAAATGCTAATGGTGATGGTTAATGGGAATTTAAAAAAAAAAAAAAAAAAAAAAAAAAAAAAAGGGATGAAATGTGTATAATTGGCATTCAGTGCATTAGTTCCCAAGTCAATCAGCAAAACCGGTCTTATCACTGTGGGCCCTGTGTGGATTTTATTCCTAAATCAGTCTTTCAAATCCTGGGTGCCGTCCAGGAATTACTCTAATAAAAAAAATTTTAAAAGATATCCTGGAGGTTTAGGAAATACATTTCCCTGTACACCATACTCCATCAATGATGCTGGCATGGAAAACAAGGGAAAAAAGCCCATTTCTTTCTCATTTTTTCTAAGTAAATAGATTTAAGAATGATTTTGGGCTGTTTTGAAATGGCTCTGTGCCTCTTGGAAGTTCTGCCTTCAATCTGAAAGTGATCTCAGGAGTCCAGGAGTGCTGGTGAGCAACAGAGCTGGTGGCTTGACAAGCCCAAGGCAGGATGTGAGGACCTAAGCTTCCCCTCACGCTCCCTGGCATCCTTGTCTGTTGTCTGTGAATATCCAAGGACAATTATTCTGCAGGGTCCCAGTTGGGCAAAGCTGCTGCCGTCCTGCAGGATGAACCAGCAGGACTGCACATGCCACACACAGAACCCCTGAGTGGTTTGGGATGCAAGGGACCTTAAAGCTCATCCCATTTCACCTCTGCTGTGGGCAAGGACACATTCCACTGTCCCAGGCTGCTCCCAGCCCCATTGTCCAGCCTGGCCTTGGACACTTCCAGGGATCCAGGGGCAGCCACAGCTGCTCTGGGAACCCTGTGCCAGGGCCTGCCCACCCTCCCAGGGAACAATTCCTTCCCCATATCCCATCCATCCCTCCTCTCTGGCAGTGGGAAGCCATTCCCTGTGTCCTGTCCTTCCATCCCTTGTCCAAAGGCCTCTTCCATGGTCAACAACAAAACCACCAGCTCAGACAATTGTCCTGATAGCTTGGGAGGTGACAGGTCTTCCCAATTCCCCGCAGTGATTTATAAACATGCATTCCCCTGACACCTCAGACATTTAAGGGCCTCTGAAAGTGCCTCAGCAGGAATGGAAAAGCCCGAACACTCCCTGCTTCTCGGAGCATGGCCTTGAACTGACTCAGACCGAGACCTCACAAGGTCCCAGATGTGATGTCCCAGACATCCTCAATGGTGGCACAGCCATTCCTGCCCTCTCTTGACTCCTGGAACAGCAGCCACTGCCTGAGGCTGTTCCTGTTTCCTGTTGGAAGCGGCCCTAGCCATGAACAAACACCACGGGTGGGCTCTCAAACCTCCAAGCTGAGACTTTTTGGGATCCTTCCTAAAGATGGGAGCACCGCGCATGGAGCTGCCCTGGGTTACTCCAGACAGACGTGACAGAGGTCCCAGATCCTTCTGGAGCAGCGCTGGGAGACTTGGCAGCCCAACTCACCAGCCCTAAAGTGGCAACATCTTTGAGCAATTCTCTCCAGTCCAGGATGTCTGAAGCATTTTTTCCATCCAGAGACCTCATCCTGGCCCCTGCGGATGAAACACTTGGAGAGGGCTGTGTCCTGCTCCTGCAGCAGGGCACGAGGGAGAGCTGGGAGTGCAGCCACAGGCCAGAAAGAAGGGACAGTTTCCTGTGAGGAAGGACAAACAGATACAGGATTCATTTTTCTGGAGACATGGCCAAGAAATCCTCTTTCCTGAGAAAGGATGGAAAAGGACAGTTTTGGGGGGAAGGCTGGAGGAGCCTCATGCAATGGCAGGTGCTGACCACAGGAGCAGCAGCCTCCTCTTTTGTCCCTACCCAGGGGACAGGGCTTGCCTGCTGTACCAGGGATGTTCCATGCTTGCCTGCTGCACCAGGGATGCTCCATTCTTCCAAAGGGATCCAGAGCCACCTGGTGATCCTGGCTGGTGGGAAAGATCCCGTTCAGGCCCACTTTGACAGGGGCACTTTAACAAATCCCACCTTCCAGCTGCCAACAGGCACTGGCATTAGCTGGATTTATAGCCAAGCTTTATCTGTTGCCTGCAATTCTAATTTGTGGCTCATAGGCCATAAAATTCCAAGTTTTCCAGGCAGGGGGGAAAAAAAAAAGTGACGATTGACTGTTACTGCGGCCTCCTTTTTTTTTTTTTTTTCCACTGGAGCTGTTCCTTATGCTGTTGTAACCAAATGGTAACCAAATAGATTCTCTAATGGCCAGTGCTGTTTATTCCAAAACAGTATGGATTTTCCATTTGTGATTCGAAAACCATAGGGTGTCACCTTCCCTGCTTGGCACGAAGCAAGGTCAAGCTTTGGGGATGCAGAGAGGATCCTGAGGAAAACTGTCCCTGCCTGAAGGAGAATCCCTGAGAATTAAACTGCCTTTCCCTGTGGGTGAATGATGGATTTTTTAAAAGCATCTACAGCCTAAGCTGCAAACCAGCCATTGGTTTCCCAAAGTGAGTATTTATTAGACTCTGCACAACTCAATGCTTTTTATTCCCACTTAAAAATCCATTTTTTCTTGGTCAAGCTTCCATTTACACTGGAAATTGGATTTTGGAAAGAGCTTCATCAACAGTACCCAGCCTACCACATGCCAGGGATGCTTCCTCTGTGATTCCCACATGGAATGACAGAGCCGTGTTGAGCTCCACCTGCTTCCATCCTGCAATTTGGGGGCTATGAAGGAAAGTTCCTCTCCCTCCTGACCCAGAAGAAAATTTGGCAGCATCTTAGAACTCCAAAAACATTTGCAAAGCTGCAGGAACCCAAAGGAAGGTGGGTGGGGGGAAACGCAGCAGCTCAGAAAGATGGGGTTTGTCAGGTGTGGGATTTTCCACATTCCCATGAATTCTGAAAGCCTAGAAAACGTTGGCATGTTTACCTTGCAGAGTAGGTGAAAGCATCCAGGCTCTGGTGCATTACTCAGCACAGGTAAGATCAGGGATTTGGGCTTGGATTTCCAGGAAGGTAGGGAGCGATGCAAACGAAGGCTCGGGAGAAAGGAGCCAGGTGGGATCAACTCCTACCCCCACAAGAAAGACCCCACAAAAAGAACAACCCCGGTAAGTGCAAAGAAGATTTGGGGAAGCTTTCTTGTAAGGAGCACCAAGAACTGGAATAAAATGCACGAGAAGAGGGTGGGGCTTCTGGGAGAGAGGCTCAGTGCACATCCCTGGGAATAGATTAGACCAGGAACACGGCGAGCGTGCGGGAGAGCGCTGGGCTGGGCTGGGCTGGGCTGGGCAGAAGAACAGAGTCCAGCCCAGGCACAGCTCAAGGGACCCCAAAGCATTTTGGCAAGCAGAGCCTCCCCAGGAGCCAAAGGGCAGAGCAGGGAAGCTTCCTTGCAGGCCAATTACCTCGGCAGGAATCTAAAAGATATTCCCATTGCCTGCGAAGCCGCGTGCCAAGTCTGGTGTTTGTTTGTGTCTGTGTTTATTTCTCAGAGAGTTTCTTTCCCTGCACCCCAGGGAACTGGCTGGATGCAAGCTCTGGCCTACTCATGGAATAAGAATTAACTCCTGGATCTTGGCAGCACCGGCAAGAGACCGGCTCCTGCTGAATTTCAGCCTGACGCAAGTCCCTTGAGCCACAACATACCCAAAAATCAAGTCCTGCCTGTGCCTCATCTGCCTGGAGACTCAAAAAGCCCAGGGCCCCTCTGTCCCCTGGTTCTGTGCTGCAGCGTGGGGCTCTCAGCGCTGCTTGGGCACCTGCTGTGTCCAGGCCACTTGGGACTTGAAGTGCCACAATCCACAGCTCCTGGTCAATTTTACCGGTGAACAGAGGGGCAAAAATCAAGAATGAAAGGTGCAGCACTGCCTCAAGACAGCAAAATAATGTTTGCCCAGTTTCCCATTGGGCTTTGGAAGTCCTGAACCAATTAAAATCTTCTGGTATGAACTGGTTTTGCTTCTCCAGCAGGCGGCGTCACCTTGCGCGAAGGGAGGCTCTGACCCATCCTTTGAGCGGCTACTTCTGCTGTTAGGAGAGGCTGAGTAAGAGCTGAAACACGTGGGGACTTCGCCATTTGGGCCATTTGGTGAAAAATCCTCTCTCCCAATCCCCAGTGGGGCTAAAGCAACGTCACTGCTCGGCAGTTGCAGGGAAATGAATCGCCGGGTTGGACTTCCCGCACGCCGGCAGTGAATCACAGCCACCAGACGTGGCACTCATCCATGGCAACCAGCTTGGACTCGGGGAGTCTGGGCACAGAGATGTGATGGAAAAACCCTGGATTCAAGGAGAAAATGGGTCTGGCTGTACCCAAGCTCGGATGTTCCCATGGGATCTGAGCCACATCGAGCCAGAGAGCTCATTGCTCCATCCCCCGCTTGGCTGATGGATGCGGAGGAGGCCAAGAGGCAGCTTCAGACACTGGGAAGGCAAAATGCTGAGGCACTGATGGAGGCGCCTGCACAGGGACATCGGGAATCCCATCAGGAGGAGGGAGCTGTTGGCCTGACCCCTGAGCAGCATCCCGGGCTGTGGAACCAGCTCCATCTGGGAGCCCACGCATGCCTCGTTTTAAAGGGAGGTGGTCTCAGGAAGCACACGAGATCCATCTGATTTGTAATCTAATCCTGGAGTGACATTCATGGCATGGGAACTATTTTCCATGGAAACCTATCTGCAGGAGGACATCCATGCCAGATGCCTTGATTTAATCAGCCCATGTAATATCCTCAGTTATGTTCAAACATCTGACCCCTGCTAACCAGATCGGGCACTTCAAAGCCGGCTGAAGCGTATTTCATACCGGAGAAAAGAACCATGGAATCTCCAGAGCTGGAAGGGTCCCACAGGGATCACCAAGTCCAGCTCCTGGTCCTGCATAGGACAGCCCAACAATCCCACCCTGCGCATCCCTGAGAGTGCTGTCCAAACACTCCTGGAGCTCTGGCCATGCCCCAGGGCTGTGCCCATTCCCTGAGGAGCCTGGGCAGTGCCCAGCATCCTCTGGGGGAAGAGTTTTTCCTTTAGCTAGATGGACACCATAGCTGAGAAACAAAGTAAACGTCCAACCAAGTCCAACCAGTGAATTCTGTGCTGATTCAGAGCTGACATGATGCATTTTCACCATGACTCTGTGGCATTGTGAACGATCTCTTGTGGGAAGCAAGCACAAACCTGCAGCTGTTTGCAGCAGCACAAAGCTCAGAGAAGTCTGAATGCACAATTAATCTCTAATTCTCCCATTTTTTTTGTCTTTGGATAGCACAGAACTCTGGGATTTATGTTTACCTGCACCTTTTGGCCTCTCTTGATGAACAGACACATCCACAGAGGGAAGGGGAACAAGGTTCCCAGCAATGGGAACAGTAAAACTTCCTGGCCTTGTTTGCGTTGGCACAACAGCTTAATCTGCTGACATCTCTGCATCCTTCACGGTCCACGATGCATGAAATATCCCGGGTTATCACTGAGCTGAAAGTTTATGGATCCAGCCCAAAGTTCACTGAACACCCAGCAAGAACAACTCCCAGCAAGAGGGACCAGACACTGTCTCAGGCTGCGGAGTTAAAAATAGTTCCCAGTTGTCAGATCTCACAGCTGGCCCCCAGCCCTGTTTGAGTGATGGCCCATGGCAAGGGGTGGGGTGAGATGGGCTGGAAGGTCCCTTCCGGCCCAAATCCCTCTGGAATCCCATAATGCTTCAGCTTGAAGAAAGTTTGCACTAATGGAGGTTGGTAATTAAAGCACCTGATACTAAATGGAACTTAGGACAGCTGGGAATTTCTGCTTGCTTAATGGTATTTCTAGGATTTACTGATGAAGGTAAAGTCTTGAACATGTTCAGACAGCAGTCTTACAATCTATTTATTATAAAGCCAAGTTCTTTTCCAGCTCAGTAAGATGGACCTGGAGGTGAATGTCCAGGTGCTATAGGCACTTTCCACTATCCCAGGGTGCTCCAAGCCCCAGTGTCCAAGCTGGCCTTGGACACTTCCAGGGATGAGGCCGCCCCAACTCCGTTGAGCAACCTCAGGGCCTCCCAGGGAACAATTCCTTCCCAATATCCCATCTATCCCTGCCCTCTGGAAGTGGGAAAGCATTTCCCCCTGTCCTGGCACTCCAGGCCCCTGTAAACACTCCTAGTGTAAAGATAAGATCAAAAGGATAAAACTTACAGAAGCTGCTCCCACACTGATATAAAATGCTCAACAGCTAAAATTATCGCCAAAAAAAGAAATTTTGGGTAAAAACTGCATTTTGTGGGAAGTGGGGTGAACCCATTAATACATTCTAACTGCAAACAAAAGCAGGCTCAGAAACACCCACCGAACAATCCAGCCCACTCCCTGTGCCTCCTAAATCTCCTGTGCCTCCAACGGGTACCACAGGCTCACAATGCTGTGAGTGACACCACAACATGGGCCTAAAAGCACTCACTGCTATTAAAACTGTTCCTTAATTTAACTTCCAATTTATGGAGGCATTTTACCATCCTTCAACTCTCATTTTCTCTGAGGAAACGCAGGCCCCGCTTTGCGAAACGTTAAAATAAATGGATGTCGCCAAATTATTAAAATGAAAGGCAAGTGCAGGGTTGGCCAAGCAGATCATGGCTGGAGCCCAGCTTCCCAAATTCCCCAAGCAGCTTTCAGCTGATTGTGGAAAGGCGCCATCAGCGGGAATGCCGTGTGTGCAAGCATCACCTCACCCTGGTATGTTTGGAAAGCTCACGGACAGCCTGTGCCACAGGGAGGGGAGCGTGCACGGATCGTCCATCATCCCCATGCCTTGGGGGGGACGGCTGGAGACATAAATCAACAACCCTGTCCTGCTCCATCCTACCCACCCTGCCTTTATTCATCTCTCCGTGCTGGATCGTGGAATTGCAGAGCACTTCGGGTTGGAAAATATTTTCCTGCCACGAGCAGGGACACCTTCCACGAGGCTGCTCCAAGGCTTGTCTCAGTTTGGAGTTTTTAGAGCCTTTTTAGGAGCAAGGCTGTGGTGGCACACGTGGACTCCTGGCCGGGCACGCCCGGGCTGGCTGAGATTTTGTTGGAAACAAACAGCAGATGCTCCAGGCCGGGGAAACAAAGAGCACTTTCCCGTAAACAACAGCACTCCGCAGCCCTCTCCCAAGCACGAACAATGGGAACCAACAAAACAACTGAAAAGAGGTGGAAAACAGAACAGCACACGTGTGCAGGGGGGTTGGGGGGAAAAGTGCTGGATGCAGGGGGGAGAATGGGGAAAGTGCTGGATGCAGGTGGGAGAATGGGAAAAGTGCTGAATGCAGGTGGCAGAATGAGCTCCGTGGGGGCTGCAGCCTCCTGTCACTGTGCAGGGCTGGGGGGGCACAGGGCTTGGGCAGCCACTGCCCTCTCTATGAAATCCCAGAAAGTCTGGGTGGGAAGGGACCTTAAAGCCCATCCCGTTCCATCCCCTGCCATGAGCAGGGACAACTTCCACTATCCCGGGCTGCTCCAAGCCCTGTCCAACCTGGCCTGGAACACCTCCAGGGATGGGGCAGCCAGAACCATTTCCTTCTTTTTCTTCCACAACCTTTTTCTTTCTTTTTCTTCACAGTTGCAACTTTCAGGGGTCGCAAAGAGTTCCTTTGGGAAGGAAGACCAGGCTGGAGGAGCTGATGGGGAACAACAACAAAAAGTTAAATAACTTGGGGCTTCCCCAGCAGTGCCTGGGGAATGGGAACAATAAATCCTAGAGGAAATGCTCTGAGACTGCCAGAGATGTGGTCAGTTCTCATAGCCCAGAGAGAATATTTGGGCATCACACAGTGCAAGAAGAAATATTTTCCTCACTGCTGCAGATCTTAGAATGAGATTAACAAGGGTGAGTAATGTTGCAATGCTGTTATATAAAGCAAGGACGGGCTCACAGGTGAGTCTGCAACACAGGAAATCCAGCGAGAGGGGACCAGAAATCCCAGCTTGTCTGTCCTGCAGGGGACAGGTAAATAACATGCAATTCCTTTAAACAATTCCACATTTATTGTCCCCACACTGGCAGCTCGGGCACACAGATCTCTCCTGTTTGAGGGTAGATCTCCAGATCCAAGCTGCAGCACAGAGAGGTTGTCACTGACTCGTGGGTAACAATTCAGGGTGGCCTGGGGGAGATGCATGGAGAGGCAGGAGAGAGACACTCCAAATTAGAAGAATATTAAGGCTGGAAGTATTAAAATTTAAGATCAGGGCTCATTTGGCTTTGTTTTTCATCACCATAATTCCAGACCATTTGATAATTTTCTTCCAATTTAGGAAAAATTCTGGTTTTGGCTTCAGAGGAAACGCTGGCACCAGATCAGACAAAGCATCCCGACTGAAAAAAGCAGGAATCCTAAAAAAGGGACTGTGCCCTTGCCTGGAGGCAGCTGCAGGGACTGAATCCTGAGGTACACCTGCTAATCCTCATGAAAAACAGATCAACCAGCAGAAAGTTTTGCTGCTCAAGCTTGCAAGGAGTTTTCCAGTCAAAATGCCACAAAATAAAGAAGCTAAGTTATAAGAATCAAAATATTTAGAGGAATTACATCTACTTGCACACTAAGACAAACTGAGGAGCTGCATTTCCAAGCTACCAAGGGAGCAGGAGCAGAAAGGAGAGGTTTAAAGAGCCCTGTTCAGCCCGATGTGAGGGTGGAAAAAATTCAGGATGCCCTGAAAATCACCCAGGATGGGAAAGGCAGGAGGTGGCATCGCCGCTGTCCCTGTAACCCCACACAGGGACTGCGGTTCTCCGGCCCCCTCCAGCGGCTACAGAACAGGGAGAAGTCAGCAGGATCCAGGCTTTCCCAAATCCAGAGCCATCCTCCCCCTTCTCTGTGCTCTTGCACCGGACTGTCTTTATAGGGCTGCATGTGGACCCAGGCTCACCACACCTACCTCCCACCTGCCCTTAGGTCTGTTCCTGCTGCTGTCCCAAACCCTTTTGACCCTGGGAAAAGCCAACAGGCACTGATGGGCACTTCTGGAAGTGGCATTTTGTCCCCTCTGTTGTGCCCTGCCACGGTTTTCTTCACTGGAAGAGGAAGGGCTAAAAAAGGTGCTGTAACTCAGGGGCTGGTTTGGGGCAAAAAGGGGCTTTACTTGACTTTGGGGACTAAAAAAACAAGGAACAAACAAACAAAAAGCCCTCCAAAACCAACAAAAAACCCACTTCAACCCAACAGATGCCTTTCCCCCACCTTTTGCAAAATGAGCAGGAAATGGTATTTGGATCCCAGCTACCAGCATTCCATGCCCTGGAAATCCTCCCCTAGCAATAAAGACAAGAAAGCCAACATGAAAAGACAGCTTTGGGGCAGCTTGGCTGATTCCAGATCTGGTTTGGTTCTTCAAACATTTTCCAAGGCTTCTCATCCTGTCCCATTCAAGCTTCCACCAAGGCCACGCCACGCACACTTTATATATCCTGCACAAATATAATGGGTATTTTTCAGTGGATGGGATGTACACTGCAGGAATGTTTAATTTCCCACTCACAACTACACAAAACTCAATTTTTACTCACATTATCTGAGCATGCCCCATGGACAACATGGAAAAAACCCCACATTTTCAAAACACATCTACTTTGCTACATAGGTGGGAACGGTGAAGTCAAAGCCAAGGAAAAACAAATGCTGTTCATATAGTATGAAAGGACAGAAATGCATGAATTATTGAGATTTCATACTGGAAGACTATTGTTTCCTGGGTTTAAAAGGACAGAGTAAGGCAGAGGATGTAGGGTTTGGCCCTATAGGACAGGACAATGAAGTCTTTGAATATCCTGAATCTATTTCAAGATTATTATCTCTCTACAGTGCAAATTCCAAATTCTCTGTATATTAAACCAGCTCAGCAAAGCTGAGCTGTTTAAGTAGCCACAGCAACCAATCTCCACGGGGACTTCATTCCAAAAGAATCCTGTTCCATTACAGCTTAATTTTATGAAAGCTGTCCCCAGGCTGGACTCATTCCAAGCCCTCAAGGCAAAGGTTTGGCCTTTTCCAGAGGCAAAATCCCTCAGTGAAGGTGGAAGTTGGACGGATGATCCACGCACTCCAAAGCTTTGATTCTGCACAACTCCGGGTCACTGATGAACCTCAGGCTGGTTTGCTGCTGGGCTGGAAAAATCATCCTTAGATCATGGAGAGATCCATGCTCAGGGGAATCCTCTGGATTGGATCTCTAATTAACATTGTAACAGGCTCAGCTTTAGTTACAGACCGGCCTTACATCAAGTACTGAGTTGAGTCAATTCTCTCAATTCCTTTGGGCCATCCTTTGCCATTCCCACTGAGGCATTTTGCTGCAGCTCATTCCAGGTGGAACCACCATCCAGAGGATGGCTGAGCACAATAACAGGGAATGGTCACAACCCCAAGGCTGCCAGAGCTCCAGGAACATTTGAACAACCTTCTCAGGGATGCACAGGATGGGATTGTTGGGGTGTCTGTGCAGGGCCAGGAGCTGGAACTGGGTGATCCTTGTGGGTTCTTCCAGCTCTCCCCACATCCATCCTACCACCTGCACCCCAACTGGGGGTCCCACTCACAAAGCAAGTAAAAATCCTCAGGGAAAAACCAACCCCACAAGCTGTTCCTGTGGCATTTTCCCAGGACAGCCCATCTCATTTTCTGCCTCCCCATACTGCAGCTCGGGAGCACGGTGAGCTCCTGCAAACCATTATGGATCTCCCAGCAAGGTGCCAAGAGGCTTTACAACCTGTTTGCATCTCCCAGGCATGTTCACACCTCTATAAAGCCAGTGCACAACTCGCTGCCAGCGCCAGGAAAACCAAAACCAGCTGCAGGGCTGGAAAGGGAATGGTGCAGAACTCCTCACCTGCTCACAGCTCCACATCCACTGCATCTCACCTGGAGAAGTTCTGGAAATATCCTCTGCTTCCGTTTTCTTTTGCATTTATTTGTGCCCCTGGGAAAGGAACAGTTTGGAACCAGTTTGTTGAGGCCTATGGGGTAAATCCATAGGGTCCAGGGATAGGGACTGGAGCAACCTCCAGGATAGTGGAAGGTTTCCCTACCCATGGCAGAGGATGGCACCAGGTGAACTTTAGGGTCCGTTCCAACCCAAACCAGGCTGGGATTCTCTGATATTTAAGGTTACATCTGGAAAATTACCTTTGCCAGCTGGATGAGCATGGGAAGAAGAGCTAGCAAAGAAAAGTCATTAAAGAAAACAAACAAACAAACAAACAAACAAAAAAAAAAACCAAAACTTTTAACACAGTGACTTTACTTGAATCAGTAAAGTTAAAGCAAGTTCCAATTATGACCTGAGATTTTTCCCAAGACCCTGAGGTACCATCACCTCTATCCTTCTAAAGTTGCTGTTTTGACAATGATCCCTCTGCACTGACCACGTCACTCGCTGACCCTGAGATCCCAACAAAAGGCTGCTGACTCCCTGCAGAATGACTCTTCTGGGAGTTTGTGGCATGAAGAGGCACTAGAAATCAAAGGAGCCCAGGCTGCTGGATGCAGCACTGCAATTAGGAGCACAAAATCTCCCGACTCCTCAAAAAAAAACCAAAAAAACAAACATTTTTTCTCCATTTTCCACAACGCAAAGAAAACAGACCTGTTGCGTGGATCTGGGTGTGTTTTCTATGGTCTTACTGTGGGATAGGGAGCAAAATGTAGGTAGGAACCTCTGGTTTTATGTGCTGTGATGGGAAAAACAGTAAAGGAGGGACACTTTCCCCACACAGAAATGTCACAGAGACCCCAGGCGTGTGTGTGACACAGATCAGTAACAGAGGTTACACATTTGCCAACAGCTACAGGATATATTGTATTTACTCCAGCAGCACCCACACACGTTTAGCAGCCTCTCCCCAGGGAGAAAAGACACACGGAACTGCTGCACCCTAAATCTGGGGGAAAAAAAATCCACAGGAGCAGGGAATTATGTGCACTCCATGAGGAGGAAAGGGGAAGGACTGGCACCTGGCTCCATCAGGGCACTCATTTACCAAGCCAAACTGTCCCCAAAAGCAGCCAGTCGCCCTTTAACTGTGTTCGTGGAGTAAAAATTGTTTAATGGGGTCTGGGATTGGGAGGCTGTGGATCAGATCCAGGCGGGATTTGCCAAGGATTCTCCGTACAGTTATGCGGCACAGAGACAAGAGGCTCCGGGTGCGGCCTGCAAGGAAAAACACAGGGAAGAATTACTGGGGAAAGAGAGAGGGGGAACAGCAACACCGAGGCAGGGCAGGAGAGCCCAGCATGCACAAATCCCTCCTCCTGAGGAGGCCAAACCTCCTGGATTTGGAGCAGCTGCTGCACGGGCAGGTTGGAAGGGCCGGCTGGAGGCCATCACTGCCCAGCCCGCTGAAGGACCTGAGGGAACGACTGGAGCTGTGTCAGGGGAGGTTAGGTTGGATTTTAGGGAAAGGTTCTTTCCCTAGAGGGTGCTGGGGCTCCCCATGGAATGGTCACAGCCCTAAGGCTGCCAGAGCTCCAAAAGAGTGGACAACACTCAGGGATGCACAGGGTGGGATTGTTGGAGTGTCTGTGCAGGGCCAAAGTGACTCCTGGACTTTGATCCTTGTGGATCCTTTCCAGTTCCATGGCTGTATCTGGATCATTTTAAAATTACATAGATCGTATTTTTTTCTCACCCATTCCCCCAGAAACAAGAGCACTGACAGCCAGCTCAGGCTTTATCCCAACTTTCCTTTGAGCCCATGGAGCTCTCCCAACACAGGGACAAGAGGATGGTGGTGCCCACAATGATTCAGGAACTGGACCTCCATGGCATCACTCCATTATCACATATGCTCCACCAGAGAAGTCCCATTTGCCTCCTAATCCCAGGCCTAATGGAACTCCAGTTTATGTGAGCCTCCCTCAGCAGAAGCCGAGGCAGATTTGAGAACCAGGCCCATGCAGAGCTGAGTAACGTGGGGATGTGAGTTGTATCCCACAGCCTGAATCCCTTTGAAATTTCTCTGGAGTTCAAGAGGGAAACCCCACTTCCACCCTGTGGCCTTCACCAGGTGTGTTTCCCAGGTGCTGCACTCTTCCCCACCTTTTTCCACCTCCATCCTGCCCCTTTTTACCACCGTTGGTGGCTTTCCTTCCCAAGCAGTCTGTCCAGATTAAAATCCCTCTTGCATCCAGAGCCTGGGGTCACACAGGAACACCTGGGACACGCCTGTGTGGTTCTGGAGAACTGGAGGCCACTGGTGATCTACAGCTTCAATGCCCAGCTTGGATAGGACCCCTAAGCCTTGCCTACACGAGTAGGCAATGGACAAGAGCTGGGAGAGATGACAAAGGCAGAGTAACAGACAGAGGTTGGGCTGCTGAAGGACTCGGGAGGGGAAAACACAGTGTGAAGGTACAAAATGCAACAGGGGAAAAGCAGGGAGTGGAGAAGCCATTCATGCTTTGTTTGTCAGCTTGTTAGACCCCATTATCTAATGGCTGAAGGAGTGAGGGCAGCAACACCCACCCTGCCACCTCAGCAGCACCCTCACTTCCAAACAACCCCTCCAAAGAGCTCTCCCACTCCAGGGACCCAAACCCCTGGGACTCACAACCCATCCAAACAGCTCTCCCGCTCCAGGGACCCAAACTCCTGGGACTCACAACACATCCAAAGAGCTCTCCCGCTCCAGGGACCCAAACCCCTGGGACTCACAACCCCTCCAAAGAGCTCTCCCGCTCCAGGGACCCACTCACCCCTCGCTTCCTTGAACAGCTCCAGCGCCTCGGCGTTCACCTTGACCCTTCCCGTGGCCTCCACTCCCAAGGCCTCCACCTTGACGAGGTTGAGATCCGCTCCAAAGTCAATGAGGAGGCGGACGAAGGCCGGCTCGCAGCCGTGCCGCAGGACGGCATCCAGCACGCACACGGGCGAGCCCCGCGAGAAGCCCTGCACGTTGATGGGCCCGCAGCAGTTGAAATCCGGGTTGGCTCCCGCCTGGAGCAGCAGGCGGAAGCAGGGCAGGTTGTGGTAGGCAGCGCTGATGTACAGGGGACACACCACCAGCGTGGTCAGCGGCCGCAGCGCCTGCCCCGGCCCGCGCGACGCCAGCTGCTGGTTCACGTCCACGTCAGCGCCATACCTGCTCCGGGAAGAGGGAAGGAGGGTCGGGAACGGCGAGGGATGAGGCTGAGGGACGTGTGCGGAGTGAGAACCTCTGGAACCCTCCCATCCCTCTCCTCAGATGGCCCTGGTGGCGCTTCTGAGCGGGGACAAGGCAGCCAGCACGGTCTGATCTCCCAGAGGCAAAGATGTTTCCCTGCTCACAACAGCCCGGGATGGGGAGAGAGGAGGAACAGCAACATCCTTGCCCTCCTGATGGATTGGGTTTGCATGGCCGCGTTTTGGTGTGGGGGGGTACAGAGGTGGCTTTTTTCAGAAGCTTCCCCCATGTTGGATGAGGGGGAACAGGCAGAGCTTGGGGGAAGGTGTTTTTTGAGATTTATTCCACTTCTCGTTACCCTGCCCTGATTTTATTAGGAATAAATTAAACTGATACCCCCAAGTTGAGTCCGTTTTGCCCGTGATGGTATTTAGTGAGTGATCTCTCCCCTTCCTTATCTCTCCCATTCCTTATCTCAACTGTCTCTCTTAGTTAAATTTTCTCTCCTCTTGTGTCTTGGCACCAGGGATGGCTCAGCCCCGAGCCAGCACCACGTAATGCTGGATGCTAACGAGCTGCCTGGGGAGCAGGGATGTTTCTAGATGACTCCACTGAAAAGGGATGCTGAAATAACTTCCCTTACCAGGATAAAACGCGCCAAAAAAGCAATACAGGCGCTCGATCCTAAACAGCAGGGAAATGGAAACAGGAATCTGCACTCCACAGCGAAACATCCGTGACAAACCCCCGCTCCCGAAGGAGCTGGAGGGGCTGGAATCTGCTGGGAATTCCCTCGGGCAGTGGGGACAGTAATTCCATGTTCCTCCCACGCAGCTTGGATGGGAAGAAGGAGGAAGATAACACAATTCCTAAGGAGTAGCTGGTTTTAACTGCAAAGCCCTATCCATTCTACCCACAGAGGGAGAAAAGGTTCATTCACCCACCAGTCCCCCTCCCCAAACTGCAAACTGAGCACTCAGAGAACTGGGTTTTTCATAGATAGCATTATATTCATAAAACCAAGGAAAATACCTGGGGGACAAATCCTACCTCGAAGCAGGCACAGTTCTCGCTGAAACCAGCGGGGGCTGCTCCCTATCAGGCAAATATTTAACCAAATCTTTCAGTTCTGGGCATGGGAAGAGTCTCATTTAAATTAAGCACACCCAGAGCAAGGGCTGAGAGAGTCCTCTAAGAGCTGTAAATGGCACAAAGTGTATTTTTTCCCTTAAAATCGGATTACACAAGCATTTGGACAGAGTTATCCGTGCTGCTGTGGGACCTCCGTAGGGTTGTTGTAAGGCCACTGCCTCCTGAGCAGACAGCAGATCTCCATTTCACTCCTTTCCTCCCCCATTATTACCACCAAAATTCTCAGTGGAAGCCCTCAATGCAAAGCAAACCCCCAAATTCTGCTTTTAGCAGGGTCATGCATGCACCTCAGGGATGGGGGTGATCTGGCAGCTCTCTTTTCCCCAGTTTTAGCCTGGCAAAAGGATCCTCTCATCCTTGCTACCCTCAGTTCCACTGCAGGGAGCAGTGAATCCCACTACAGTACAACCCAAAATAATGAAGAATGTCATTTATACCTTGGCTTTAGAACCCTAAATATTTCTGGCAGCCTCCCAGTTCCATAGCCACTTGTGGATTTACTATTCACAGATGGGATTTCAACTCCTGCTTGGTTCAGCACCTGTAGGAATGTTCAGGGATCCCAATGGTGCTGCCATGGGTTTTCAAACCAGGTGATGTTTAGACACCTGCAGCAAACCTGCCTGGGTTCAGGCTCTCTCAAAATATTCCCTCCTGTCTCAGGAAAAGTATCTTCCTCGTTGCACTCCCCCTGCCAAATCCTGTCGATCCAGCATTTTAAAAATCCCCATAACATAAAAGCTGCATTTTTCACTAAGTAACTCTGCACAGATCTGTGAAATCCCTGCTCCGAGATATTCAAAATTTTGGGCAATCTGACAATTTGGTATTAGCTTAGCAGCCTTGAGAGAGACATTGCCTAATAAAAAGAGATTGGACAAACTCCAGTTAATTTTTAATCCTGAAAGTTGTCCAAAATCTTCCTTTTAATATTGCTGGTGAGGTATCCCAAGGAGCAGACACATAAATCAAGGCATCAACTCTCCCTGTGCTGCTGAAATACCATTTGCTACATTTCACCGTGCCTGGGTGGAGAGAGCAGGAGAGATTTTTGGGAATGCAGCAAGTTGAACCCTGTATCAACAGGGCCGTGCTGATGGGAACATCCTCCTCTCAGCTTGTTGGGAAAGGAGCAAGGAGGGGGGGATTTATCTTCCTTTCTTCCTCAAAGCTGCACTTGTATGAAAATTCAAAAAAAGGAAGGAAATCCCCAAGGGTTTTGAATCTTTTCCTATTCAAATCCTTTTGTTATTTTCTAGCATTTGAGGTCATCAAAGGGATTGCTTTGACTTTCTTCTCTTTCCCTATTTCTCCCTACAGCCTACATTTTCCCATTATGATCCCTTATTATTTGGCATTCGTGGCCCACACAGCTGTCCAGCACAATCCCTCAGACAGAAACCTTCCATTTTAAAAAGAAGGAATAATCAGGGCACGCCACGGAATGAACAATGCAAGTTCCCACAGCCTCCTGCTACACCCTGAGCCCTGCTGCTGCTGCCGCCAAGGGAGTCTCCAGAGGGAAAACCCAACACCCATGGAGGTTTTATGGGGGAACCAACCTCCCTCCTAACTCCAGTCAGGAGCACAGTGGAAGTAGGGGAGGATTGTGAGGTTTGGATCTGAGCACACGGCGGGCTCAGAACCTCTTGGGCTCGGATTGGAGCAGGTGGGAACGGACCCGCCGCCAAGGCCAAGCGACGGGGAATCCAAGGATGTCCCTCTGGGCACCTCACCACCCTCTCCTCCCCAGTTCAAGAGGTGTGGAGGCCGCAACCAGCTGAGGAGGGAAGGGATCCCAAGGGAGGAGGAAGAGGGGCCAGCCCCAAGCTCTGACCTGATGAGCTCCCGCAGGATGTCGGCGCGCCCCACTCGCGCCGCGTGGTACACCGGGGTGCTGCGGTGGTGCCGGCTGCCGTTGGGATCGGCGCCGGCCTCCAGCAGGATCTTGGCACACTCCAGGTGCCCGTTGACCACGGCCACGTAGAGGGCTGTCTGCCCCTTGACGTCCACCAGGTCGATCTGGGCCCCCTTGCGCAGCAGGAAATCGACGCAGGGGCCGTGGCCGGCGGTGGCGGCGATGCGCAGCGGGGTGCAGGGCAGCCAGCCGCAGCACCACACCGACTTCTCGTTGATCCGGCTGCACGGGGGGAACGAGCGCTTAGAGGGGCCCCGTGCCCTCCACGAGGGGCCCCCGGGAAGCTGGGGCACTGCCCAGGCTCCCCAGGGAATGGGCCCGGCCCTGAGGCTGCCGGAGCTCCAGGAGAGTTTGGGTGACGCTCTCAGGGATGTGCAGGGTGGGGTAGTTGGGGTGTCAGTCGGACTGGATCATCCTTGTGGGTCCCTTCCACTCAGAATATGATTCTCTGATTTCTGATACTTTTAGCAGACCCAAAAAGCTCTTGTCAATCACCTGACAGATGCTGCCTGGACAAATGCAGCAGAGCAGCGCTTGGGCGCTGGGCTTTAGCTGTGCCAGGGGCTGCACACCTGCACAAACCCTGCCTCAAAAATCACCTATTAAAAAAATCAAAAAAAATAGCCTCTCCTTTTTGTCACTTTTTAAAGGCAGATGTCCCAAACTGGTAGCCCAGAGAAGCTGTGCCTGCTCCATTCCTGGAAGTGCCCAAATCCAGGTTGGACGGGGCTTGGAGCTACCTGGTCCAGTGGAAGGTGTCCCTGCCCATGGCAGGGGTGGAATGGGATGAGCTTTGAGGTCTATATCTACCTCCAAATTCAAAGACATCACTTCTCTGCTCACTCCTCACCTGTGGAATGGAGCTGTGGGCCCCACCCTCTTCTTCCTGTCAAACTCTTCTTTTTCCTACAAAAACCCCTCAGCCCAAGGGTCTCAAGAGCCCCAGCTGCACAGGTAGCAGAAAGAAGGGCTGGCTCATTCCCATTTTTTGCTGAAATAACTAACACCTTTTTTTTTTGAGGCTGGGAAACATTTAGCACTCTAAGCAGATTTCCTCATGATGCAGGAAAATTAATTAACTATCCCCACAGTCACAGGGTTAGCACTGGGCAGATTTTGTAACATGGGGTGTTTCAGGTTTATAGTTGATTGTAATACCTTTTGTATGTTTTCCCCATTATCCCTAGGCTCCCGTTTTCCTGGTATCACATTCCTATCCTGATCTGAAAAGAGTTCATGCACAGCTGCCTCAGCCTCATGAGCTGCCTCCCGGGAAACCAGGAGAATGATCTGGGGGAAAGGAGAGCATCATCCCACCCTGACACCTCTCCCACAGAACCCCCATCCCTGGAATTGTCCAAGGCCCGGCTGGACATGGCTTGAAGCAGCCTGGGACAGTGGAAGGTGTCCCTGCCCATGGCAGGGGTGGCATGAGATGAGCTTTAAGGTCCCTTCCCACCCACACCATGCCATGGAAAAACGGGATGAGATGGGGGGGTCACCAGAAGGAGCAGGCTGTGGGGACAGTGAGAACATCGTAGGAAACACCTCTCCACAAAAACCGCAGGTGGGATGGGAGTCCCCGAAAGGTGTAGGCTGTGGGAACAGCGGGAAGAACACCCTGACACCTCTCACAAGAAAAAAGGGTTGAAGTGGGAGTCCCCAAAAGGCGCAGCTGTGAGGATGGCGAGCAAAGCATCCTCCCTGACACCTCTCCCATAAAAACCCCCATCCCTGGAAGTGTCCCAGGCCAGGCTGGACAGGGCTTGGAGCACCCTGGGAAGTGGCAGGTGTCCCTGCCCATGGCAGGGATGGGACTGGATTCTCTTTAAGGTCCCTGCCCGCGCGGTCCTTGGGAAGCGGGTGGGATGCGGGCGGGATGCGGGTGGGATGCGGGGAACCCCGTGCGCTGCGGGGGGAGCAGGCAGGTGGCGGGGCCGTGTCCACAGGGCTGCATGCCCACCTCTGGAAGCTCTCGTCCTGCAGCAGGCTGCGCAGGGTGGGCAGGTCCCCCACGAAGGCCGCGTCGTGCAGCCGGGTGTCCTCGCAGTGCTCCAGCGGGTGGTCGCAGAACTGCTCCCGCAGCCATTCCTTCAGGTTGCGACCTGCGCTGGAGAGAGGCACACAGCGGGATGAGGAAGGGCCGGCCGAGGGGTGCGGGGCTCACCCCGCTGTCCCCCGGCACGGCCACCCCCGCCCAGCCCCCTGCCCACGGTACCTGCCCGGGGCGGGCGCGTCC